>QBDW01005124.1:0-151024 GCA_003261595.1 Maconellicoccus hirsutus | reverse complement strand
CAAACTTTGAAAATTCATAACTCTGCGAATAATGAACGAAACTTATTCCTCTTTGGCTCATTTTGAAGGGAATTTTATGTAGTATCACCTGGTACCCTTGAATCAATTTTCACAAATCTGTCCAAGTTGCCCCTTTTGCTAGATAATGTCTCATATTACGACAGTGTTGCCAATTCATAAAAAATATTCATCAAAAATGAACAATTTTTGTGTAATTTCTTCAAAAACATTATGTATTTTTCGGTTTTTTTCACTCTTGCGCCAGTTTTTGACAAAATTCACGACTTTTTCACTACTTTCATAACTTATTTTTAACATCACTACTTTTCCACTACTTTCACTACCATCGAGATACCTTGGCAACGCATTGCATATTTATTTTTTAACGTTGTATTTCAAGTTCAGGATTTTTTCCTCCAAGTTATCCTTGAATTCTTTCAATGCAGAGGTATGAAGGGAAGGGGGTGGAATCTTAATTATTGAAAAAAAATTTTCAGAAGTAGAAAACCTCAAGCTACATTTTCGTTATCTCGTACCTCAAAATTTCAAAAACTGATCCAGAAGTATTTGAAATGAAAAGTGAAAAAAATACAAGTACCAAGACTTTTAGCAAAAAAGTATAATTTATGAAAAAACTAATTGACGAAAATTTCGAATTACAATAAATTTTCATCACGGAAAACTGACCTTGTTTTTTTTCAAATGAAAAAAAATTTCGAAATAGAATTTTAATTATGATATTGGCTAAATGTCGTTCTTTTTTTTTTCATCCTTCTTTGAAAGGTTCGAAAGAGTTGGCAAACTCGAAAAATTTAGTAATTAATTAGAGAAATTTCTCACAATAAAAAAAATAATTTTAATTTCTAAATTAAATATGAAAAAACTTTCAGCATTATTTCAATATCTTTCTTACACTTCTATAATGTCAACATTGTTCGTAGCCTACGCTTTGCTTCCTACATTTTTTAATAAAATAAATTAGGTAGCTAATTTTTTCATAAAAGACGCCTTGATGGCTTTTTCATATTTTTCACGATTCTAAAAAAAGCGTTAATTTAGAAAATATAAAGTGAAAACGTTAATTTTAATTAACTTCGCGTACACATGTTAATACGTTTAATTTACTTATATGCAGAAGATGCCTGAAATAATGCATTTGAAAATCACGACATAGAAAGGTAACAAATTTTGAGGAGATTCACGCCAAAAAATCGTAATTCTGACGAATTATCCGTAGAAAATTGAGTGAAATTGCCATATTTGTGACTCATGATAATTTTAAGTTGGAAGATTTAAAACCCCTAATTTTTTAATAAAAGCTCAAAAAACTGGTTTTTTAGTGAAAAATCAAGCACAATGAAATTTCCAATAAGGAAATCAACAAGACGAATACCAAATTTCACCCTTCGAGGTTCGTTTTGATCGACAACATGTTTTCAGGTGAAAACACTAACGTAATCTTTTTCACACGCAGCATAAAAAAGGATTTATCAGAAGCATTAATACGGGGTATTCCTTTGATAGGACGTCATAATATGAATAGCATTTAAAAATGTGAACTATTCCACTTTTCATCGACCACGTTGCCGGTATTAAATTAAATTTCATTAACAAAAACCTCCCGAGAGCAATATGGAATAAAAAGGTTAAAAAAAACGTTTGTATCGAGAAAACGTATTATTAAAAATTTCTAAAAAAGCGGACTCGCTGAAAAGCATCCTAATCTGCGGCTCAGTTGAGTGTTTTTTCAACTATTAGATTATCATTTTCGAATAGCAGAATTGATCAGCGAGTTAATTCGCCGGCGTAGTATATTTAATTAAATTTCCTTTATATGTATTTCGCCTTACATACGATTCATACGTAATATTCTGAACGTACACGATTCTGTAGAAAAAATTTCAACGGTTAACCGCTAAATTATGACTCGAATTACTCGATCGGTTAAACACGAACGCGTTCGGTTTTGAAAATTAATTCGATCGAAGTGTTGTAACGATTAATGTTTTGAATATTGGTAAAATACACGAGGCGATGTATTTTGCGAGAATTCGTCGGCGATTTAATATAATTTCATTTGATTTCGTTCAGTGGACCGAAATTTTGCTAACCGGAGCATACCATAATACGATATTGTTTCACGCCGTTAAAGCCGAAATTCTTTCGTAACTGTTCGCAGCTGCTGACCGGAAAAAGGGGTTAAAAAATTGCGGTGTTTTTCACCAAGAAAAGCGTGATATTTGGTAAAATTCGTAGGCGAAATTTTTCGAAATTTCTTTTCGAGTCGAGTTATTCGAAAAGGGAAAAATTTAATGACGGGAAATTCATCGAATTGAGTAAAATATCGAGGGCGGTTTATTTATTCGCATGATTAAATTCTTTAGCTTTGATTTCTTAATATTTTTATACGCCATTTGATTGATTGGCATGATTTCGGTTTTTATTGCTCGTACAGAGACGAAAAAGAAAAAACGACTTCAAGTATATGCACGATTACAGTAAAATCGCAAAAAAAACTCTCAATCTCGGTAGTCTGGGTATGAAGAGATTTCTGATACTGCTGCAGCATCCATATTCGAGTATTTTATTACTCCTGATCAAGATGAAATATCAACACTGAGCCCATAGTGCTACAGTCATCGATTGGATGCTCCGAAGAGAACGCAGAAGGCCTACGAATTGTACAGAAACTCGTCATCGTACCTTGGAAGAACGATTTCCTCAGAGAAGTATCAAATTGTGCTTCAGTACCAGTGAACTTCATGTCGCTACGCCCCGCTGAAAACGGAATGATATACGTCAAGTTCCATACAGATTGTTCACTGAGACGGCAGAAAGTGCTAATTCCAGGAAATCCCTTCGCGACCGAATTTTTATCAGAATCCCATAAAAAGATCAAATTGTACTTCGACTGAAACAGGGCGATCGTCGCAACAAAACTTGCTTACAAAAATAGAAAAAAGTCAACGCCACGAGTAATCACGAAGTCAAACACGAGTAAAAACCTGCTTCGTTTTTTCATATTTTATTATTCAACATTTAATTACATCTTCGTTAATTCGCAGGCGGTACTTTGCGACACGTAGCACCAAACGATTTATTTCAATTTAGTATTTCGCGTGATCGCACCCGCAACCTAATATCAACATATTAAGAATTTTAAAAGATGGGAGAAACTTTTAACGTATATTTCTTAATAAATAATTTTTAGTTAATATTTTATTTCGTTATCGTGATTCGTGACAAACATGCGACATTTCGGTGAAAGTAAATTTGTAATGATTTATCGCATTCGTGCAAAAGCCTACGACATTTATAAACGCTCGTGTTAACAAAACGGGTTTCTTTTTAGATATTTTCTCTAATGAGTGAATACAATTATCGAGCTGATTTTTTTCCTCTTTATTTTAAACGCAATGATTGTGAAAATGAAGAGTCACTAGTGATTGGAACAAAAATATGGAGTGCTTTTTGGACGTAAAAATAAAATAATTTAAAAAAATGAATAAAGAAATTCAAAAACTATAAAATAGAAAATCAAATTGAAATCTTGAAAATCCAACTCCCCAAAAAATTAAAAAATCCATCTCTTTTCAATCCTTTTCCTCGTGATGAATTCTCTATCCTCTTCCATCCCCCTCACCCACGACAACCCACGTTTCATAACTTCATCTAGCACCACACAAGGAAATAAACCTTCAATGACTCATCACGAGAATGAAAAAGATTCGAATAAAATTTCCAACGGGCAATTTTACAAATATGAAACTAAGCGATAAAAGTTTACATAAATTTCACGTCGCATCGTGAACGACCAAACAAAGCTGTAAGTACAACATGGGTATAAGAATATGGCTCGTAATTCTTACGCGGAGGATCTAATAAAGTCGTTGAATTTTTCAATGGTCAAGCAATTTTACAAGGCTTTTTAGACATCGATGAAAAATATTTTTCTATAATTTCATCGCGTTGATTCGAAGCAATTGCAAAAAACTCGTGATTTTTTTCGCAGTACTCGCATCTTGCCATAAGACAAATCGCACACATGAATATAGACCCTAAAAAAGAATTATTTATTGGAAAATAAACTCGAAATCTGTAAACGTACAAGGTAACCTATGTTATTCGAACGCTATTGTAATAAATCAAACGAACGTATAGTTTTATTCCACACAGTATACGCTTTTACGCGATAAAACAAAATTTTTCAACTTATCGTATACTTTAGTACGAGAGAAATAATCATCGAGAGAAATAAACATATATATTTTACGTTATTATTCGGCAATTAATACTCGCAATCTCGTATTATCTGAAAATTTAAATTTCGTGTTTTAATTCGCAATTAGAATGTAAATAAGAAATTATCATCGTAAGGTAGGTTAGTTAATTTGCGGCCCGCGACTCACAAACGATGCTTCACGTACGAAAATAACGCAAAATTTAGCCGACGTTTCAGGTATTCCCCCATTTCCGTAATTGTTTACGTATTACGAAGTGAAAAGTTTCGTATTCGTCTGCAAAACGTCGTCGCGTATTTAGCTGCGACAGCTTGCACAAATACGAAGGGTGTGCTAATTTTAACTTTTTTCCATTTTTTAATGCCCATGAAAACGCAACGATTAAATTTTTTCGTGTATTGTTTGAGAAATTAGTGGCTATAAAGTCTACAACGAGTACGTGGGCTGAATTACGAATCGTAATGGGTTTACCTTGGATAATGCTAGTTGGGGAATTCTTTGTTTTGGGGATTTTTTTTCTCGTTGCGACATATTGCGTTATGTAAATTAAGGCGGTACGATTTTCTGAATTAGAATCGGTGGTGCTAATTTTCTGCTTTTTTTCACCAATAATTACACGAAGTAAATTACACGGAAAATCTGTACTTGAATTTGTACCAAGGTTAAAAAAAAGTCTATTCAAGGTGCCATTGAATTCGCGTAATTACGCTTTTTTACAGGGAAATCGACATCTGTTTTTGAAATATTTTTCATCCAATCATCGAACAGAAATCAAGCGTTTTTCTGAAAATTCTTTTTTTGCCGAGTTCAACGCACGAGAATAAGATTTTCGATTCAACTTTTTCTATTCTTCAAGGTTCATGTATTCGATTCATTGCAACGAATCAATGTACAGAGTGTTCCATTACTTAACTTTTCCTTCAAGAAGTACATACAGCAACCCAAATTACAAATGTAATGTGGAGCATTATAAATTCAGGGAAGTTGGATCAATCCTTGAAGTGATAATTGAAAACTTAAAAAATCAACAAGCACTCGTGAAGTAATCAGATCGAAATTTTTGAGGGTGAAGGAAGGGGGAGGAAGAATTTTATTTAAAAAGTAATAACAAATAGATGAAACCTTTTGAATTTTTCAAGGTCAAACAAGTACACGCTACAAAAAAAAAATCTCTGCAAAACAAACTGATTACATAACATTTAAATAAAGCTGTTAATTCATAAAATGCAAATTTCTTTTCAAATACCATAATTATTTTTTTTTAATTTTGTATTGTCACATTACTCATTTTCTCTCCCCTCCCCCTCTCATGATATCCACATCTTCTCTCAGACTGCGGAAAACCAGTTTATGTAAAAATATACTTCACAAGCCCCTGAAAATTCAAGCAATAGGCAACCAAAAGAACAGGTAAATCGCTCAGCTCCTCTACTAGTCGCTTGAAGGAACTTATCATTACGACACACCCTGTATGCATGATTTATCTTTTTACGCGGTAATTTCAATCTATTACGTACTTTTTCCACCTCGACGTACTCGATGTGATGTAGATACATAAAAATAAATTGCTCGGTATCTCGAAGAAGACGAAATGTTGAAATTATTAACATTTACATCTGGCGAACTTCCGAATGAGCATGAATTCGTAGCATTTTTAATAACAACGTGTATAAACAACCATTGTTCGAGTATACTGCGAACAAAATAATTGAAATTTTTTCCAAAATTGCTCGCTAAACAGTTCGGTATGGAAGATTTTCATATACGTGCGTAACGTAGATTGAAAGAATTCCCCACAAAATTCTCCCCACGAAGAAAAAAATATCTGCATAGTTTTAATTTCGAGTATTCTTGAGTTGGAAAATTCCGCAGGCGAATCGAAATTAATTTTTTCCCAGAATCGTTTCAAAATATACAAAAATTTAGAATACTCGCCAAAAATCAACTGTATAATTCACGTTTGAAGTGCGAATTTTAATAAACGTACGATGAGCATTTGATAATACGACCTAACGTTACGTTTTCCAAGACCTTGACGTCACAGGGGTTGGTAAAGTACCGGGTGCTTTTCACGTCTGGAAAATCCTCTCATCCTTTGGTACACCGGCAAGAAAGGTGGAGTTGTTTGGTGCGCGCGACTTGAATTAACGAGTGAAAAAAGTCGACGAAAATATCAGTTTTCGAAAAGATTTTAATGCCGTTTATTACGCTACTTTTGCTTTAATAAAGTGAATTTTTATATTTTCCCACTTGAGTTTTTTTCGTCCAACCGTAACTTCGCATTAATCTGGCGAGTAAGTGTAGGCCGATTTGGAGAAATTTTCAAGTTTTTTAACCTCTTAGCGTAAAACTTTTGGAAAATTTTTAAACTCTGCGAATATTACGGTTGGTAATAATTCGCGTAAAACGGTAAATAAAAGGGGTTCATTTGTGTTTCCTTCTTTTCTCCCTTTCGAAGACGAATTTTCAAACCTACGCTACACTGCGCAGTTGCCTTATAGAACATTTGATAAATGAAAATTTTAAAAATATCGTCGGCCGTCGTAAATTATACTGCGAGAATTGGTAATTTATGTAGCCAAGTTGAGCGGTTTGATAAATCCGTAGATGGGAAAATGTCGAACGCAAGCTTTACAATTTTACCTTGGTTTATGGCAAGTTTTCCCATTTGACCTTTCACCTCGGCGTAACTATACATACACTTGGCAAAGACGAATATTAAATTTACCATCTTCGGGTACCTTGAAAACATGTATAATCTTTAATGCTATACACGCCATCTTTCACCGACTAAGCGATAATGCTTAAAATTCCGCGCATTTTTTCCCAAAATCACTTTTGTTTAAACTTTCAAATTTCTACGAGCTTGTTTTATTATTTGTTGATACATTGTAATAGAAGAATCGATTTATAGGTATTAAACCGCAATTCTTCAATCGTGTTTCACGAAATAATCACATAGATATGGTAAGTTCGTGACCTATAATTTACGACGAGGTAATATTAATAAATACTAAATTAATAATGTACATAAAATAAGCAATAACTTCCAAAAGAGATCGATTATGTTGAAGGTAATCAATCGAGCGCAGTTTCTTTATTCTGCCTAAAAATTTGGAAACGTTCAGTACAAGAATTTCAACTAAAATCTCACGACATAGTGTTCTATTTTTAGAAAATTTTACATAAAAATATGACCTGTCGTGTTCCACGAAAACAAAAAGAATAAATTCTTAATGCATTTAAACCATTACTAGCAAAGTATTACACATTCGTTAATGAAATTATACTCATAAAAAAATTATAAAGGAGCTATGCCTCGTTGCTAGAGGCATGCTCTGGATTTTTGGTGCTCGAAACAGGTCATTTTTTGCTGCCCTTGAACGCATTTTGAGGCTCACTCCCACCCAACCCTAGATCATAGGTAACGATTTACCTTTATTTTTCAAAAACTTCACTCAATTCATCTTCCATTAATGGAAATTCATTACTATCGATTTGCTAAAAACTGAATAAAATTTGCACGATTAGCTCAAATTTAATGAAAAACTTGCTTTAAAATTCTGAAAAGTGGTTAAAATTTTGTTCAAACTGTTTAAAATTGCTTAAAATTACACAAAATAGTCAAAACGTTAAAATTATTTAATATTGGCTCAAAATTGCATAGAAACTGTTAAAACGTAGTCAAAATTGATTAAAGTTGATTAATACTTGCTCAAAATTGCAACGAGGTTGTACAAAACGACTTAATTAATGGAAGATTTGGTTCAAATTGCAGAAAACCGTCAAAATATTATTACAGTAGTTTAGAATAGGTCAAAATATGTTTAAAGTTGCTTAAAATTGCATGAAAACAGTTAAAACGTAGTTAAAATAGTTTAGAAACAATTACCTCGTTTAAAATTCCTTAAAATTGCATAAAAACTGTTAAAATGTTATTAAAATAGGTTAAAATTGATCAAAATTTATTAAAAATCGCTTCATTTTAACAACATTTTGGCATTTTCACGCAATATCATTCAGTTAAACAAATTTTTAACCATTCCAAACAATTTTAACGCTTTTAAAGCAATTTTGAACAAATATTGAACAAATTAAAACAATTTTTACAGTATTTTAGTAATTTTGTGCGAATTAGAACAATTTTTTACAAATTTTGATAAATTCAAAAGTATTTCATTAACATTTCAACACTTTTTGTTCAATTTTAAGCAATTTTCAACTATTTTAACGGTTTTTATGCAACTTTGAAGAAATTTTAAACGATTTTAACAACATTTTGACAACTTTGTGCGATTTAGGGCAATTTTGAACAAAATTTGATGGATTTTATACAATTTTACAAACGTTTTAACAGTTTTTATAAAATTTTGGGCAAATATTGCACAAATTTACATAATTTTGACAACATTTCGGCAATTTTGTGCAATTTAAAAACAAATTTCGATCGATTCTAACCTATTTTATCAACGTTTTAACAGTTCTCAAGTTATTTTAAGCAACTCGAAACAAATTTTGATCGAATCTTGACTTTTTTAAAAACGTTTCAACGGTTTTTATGCAATTTTAAACAAATTTTGATCAATTTTGAACTACTGCAATGACGTTTTGACAATTTTATGCATCTTTAAGCAATTTTAAGCAAATTATAATCGATTCTAAACTATTTTCTTTTGCGACTTTAAACAAATTTTTTACTAATTCAATCGTTGAGCGCAACTTGTGTGCAAGATTGCACAAATATTCACCGACTTCAATCGATTTCAAATACATTTTTACAATTTTGTGCTATTTTTGATAAATTTGGAACGAACTGTCGACATGATGTATTTGTATCTAGCATACCAAGTTGTTTGAATAAACATGAAAAATATAGTCAAAAAAATGCATTGTGAACTATGAAGATGTGATATGAGGTATTCATTCCCTCAATTGAACTTCCATATCTACGAAAGTTCAATTTCAAAAGAAATCTCGTATAAATACACTCGAGATGAATCGCGTAAAATTCAATTGCGAAGTAAACTCCGCGGAATTTCATCATTTACGAAGCCATCCAGGTAACCCCGAAGACCAAAAAGGCCAGCGAAACCTAATTTTAACCAATACGTACTATTAAGCGTAAACCATTTCCAATGCTATAAATCAGCTCCAAAGTGCCGTTGTTTTATGAAACACGCCAACAACATGGAATCTTATTTCTTACAATTTCCTATAATGACTACATAAACACCGGATAGTTTGAATTGCTCAGGCTTTGGAAAAAACTTTCAATATCGCGTTTATACGCTACACAGAAACTTACCGTTCACGTAGCATTTCGGGATAAAAACGGGAAACGAATGTTATTGAACCAAACGCATAAACTCTAGCGAATAAACGTGAAAAAAACGAGAAAAGGTATCCAAACGTGTATTAATTTTTTACCAGTTTCGAAGAATCGAAGAAACTCGTGATAAAATGTCGATGTTTAAGTTAGAAATAAAAGTTGGTTTGCTTCGTTGTCCCATACAAATCGAACTTGCGGCTATCGAAATGGAAAATTTTCTCTAACGAAGAGTTTTCTCTTGTTTAGCATCAGTTTCGATTTTAACAAGCTCATTTAACGCGTCAGGTTGGTAGTGAACTTGGGAAACATCTGTATTTGATGTGATTAAAAGTCGCGAATCAATTTTCAAACTTGAATAACGAACTTCTCCCGGTTGGAATTGGCGAAAACGCGAAAGAAAAAAGCTGCAACGGGTTAATCGCATGAGATGGTGACACTGCGTGGTAGTTTGAGAGTTTTTATTGTTGTTGGACGTTGCCTTTTGTATAGACGAGCTTATAGTACGTTCTTAATGGCCGCCATAAGTACCTTTTACTTGTTTCACGTGTAACCTTAAATATTATTGCGTGTGGAAGTACACATTTTATGTGATACGGTTCACGTAATTAAACCTCCTCGTTGAAATTATAATAAACTATCACACGAGCAGTCTTAAAAAGCACGATCAAACTTGAGTTGTTCAGCGCGTTGATGAAAATCGTATCGATAACGTGACGCATATTTGAGTTGAAAAATTTTCACAGAAATGGCCATACGCTAGCGATTTATTTCGCAATATTAAGTCGGCAAAACGGCAATAAATAAAATTGCTTTTTCCGCAAAAGAGTAATAGAGATGCATACGTATAACACTGATATAACAATTTGGATCGCATCCAAATGGATAAAATGTTGAGTATGGTAACTTATATTCGCGGCCAAAGCCGGCAACAATCGAGTGAATTTACACAAAATTCACCAACGTATGCGTGCATCAGAATTCCACCAAGTTTTAGATGAATTTATGAATAATAAGTGAAAAAATATAACCACTCTGGAAATTTTATCCTCCTCGCGTATAAACGGCCACTCGAAACAATTTATAAAAATGAACGAATGGTTTATTGTTATTACAAACAGTGGCCAAATACGCCGCTAGTAGCTCGTTCAAAGGCCAAAATACCCCTCGCTTATTAACATTTCACATCGCATCTTTAATTTCCATACACGATGACGATATAAGGAAAATTTCTTTCCCAACTACGCCGTAAACATCCGAAGAATTTTTCTTCTTTCGTAAACTTTTTGACACTCGAGTGAAATGTAGACTTGTATTTCTAACATTTCCAAAGAACACAACTTTTATGTAAATCCTTCACATAAGCAATCGCGTTGCGGAAGAAAACCATTTCGAAGTCCCAATAAAATATACCCATCGACTTAATCCTCGATAAGGTTTTGTGTTGAAGCATTCTCAGAGATATCGACGAAACGACGAACAAAGATAATGATGTAATTTGCTCCATGTTATCTTCGAATTACTCGATTTTTAAAAAATACCCCAAAATTATGGAAAAATTAGCTACAACCTCAATGAAGAAAAACTTGAGAACGATGAAAACATAGGTTAGTCATCGAAACGAAATTCGGAATTTGTAAACCGTACAAAGGTAATCGTCAATGGAAATATGGAACCACTTTTGTCTCAACATTTTTTTTGTAGTAGCAACATTTTAAAAGCAATTGTGGGGGTGGAATATCTAGAATAAGAAAAAAATGAACAATCCTCCATGATACAGTATAACTCACTTGATGGAAAAATTAATTCTGAACACTTAATGTAATTAAAAATTCCAGTGTAGCATTGACATTATTTGTAGAAATGAAAGAAAACAAGGCTTTTCACTCCTACGCAGACATCCCTAGGAATTCCTCACAAGTCTTTTTCTAGTGTATCTACTTTGAACCCCGTTTACTTACACTGAAATTGGTGAAATTCATATATCTTTTTATTTTGATGAACATTTCTTAGATGCTGGTTCAACTACCTACTTCATGAAGTCAAAATTTCTTATTTATTTCGTGGAACAAACCAGCATTTTACTTCAACAAATTCTTCAGACAATTTTTCCATAAATTTTACATTTCGATGATGTCAACCAAAAATCAACCCGGATAAAAATTCAAATCGTGGTGATTTTTCTCCAATTTTTACTTACTTTTTTTGATTTTTTAGTGTAACGTGCCATATACTGCTAACTAGACCAGAGGGAGGATAAGGAAGGGAGGATTTAGATTTTTGACAGAAGACTTTAGGAATTGGAAAAGCGTAGATATTGTGGCAGGATCATCGAATAATAAAGTTTTTATTAAGGAAGGTAGTTTTATTCCATTTCTAAATTGGGTGTGAAGTGGACAATGAATAAGATGATCTACTTCAATTTCGGTGGAGTAGGTTTTTTAGAAATAAAATATTCAAGAAATTTCAATGATCTACGAATTACGACGTTAAATAAATTAATGTCGCCTTACTTTAAAAAAAAATGTATTCATTAAATTTTATAATTTATAAGCGTTTATCTTGTTGTAATTTAAAATCATTTATTTTTTATTTTTATCCTTAATCTCCATCTTTGACTTTTTGAACACGCTGTAGAAAACCAAAGTGGTATAGAATTAAAAAAACAAGGCAATTCGACGTCGAAAACCAAACCTAACTTTGCCAAGATCGCAGTCGAAATTTTGGGTAAAGTTGGGGCTCAAGAGACGAATAAATTTTTTCTAAAATATCTCAACTTTACGCAAAGCTCGACTTTTTAAGGTAAAAATTTCACGTGGGAGGTTTCCAACTCATAATACACTTTCTCGAATTTGTTCAAAATCCAAAAAACGTTTCCTTTCAAACCGCACCATTCACGCAGACAATGCAACAATAAAAAGAATCAAAAATACCGTCGAGAAATCAATAAACGATACGAGTTCTCCATCCGATATGAAATTCGTCATTTCTAAATCCATCACGAGCGCTTCGACAATAATATCTACGAAAAAACCTTCCATAAAACTTTCTCTAGATGAAATCCACCAAGATAATCCTACCTTCATGGAAAATCAATTACTTAATCGAAGATTTAGCCATCGAAAAAGCAAAAGGGAAAAAAATCACGAATACTTTACGACGTTCAATCTGACGAAAAAATATCCACTTAGAAAAATAACATTCCCCAAATACATCAAATTTACCGACGAAAATTTATCATTCGCGTAAAACACCTCCATTTCCCGATACATTTCAACGACTGAATAAATAAACACGACAATTACCCGATCCAACGGCACCGTACATGCTATAAAAACAACGTCGAATTTATCACCTCCGCATAAACTTCTTCTTGACGTATACGAGACTTGTTCGGCTTACTTATAAATTTTTCACGTATACTTGAGGGAAAAAATAAATGAAAAAATGAAAACTACATCACTTTCAATTTGTTCGACTTTTTTTCAACTGACAAAAGTCATTTTTCTTCAAACAAACCGAATAAAATAATCATTTAAATAAAAAATCATAGTAAACCGTTCAATTTTTCCGCACGTTGCGTTTCCTTAGTAAAAAAAAAAACCTTTCATTACGTGATCACTGGCAACAAGTTCGTTAAATAGCATTACCTATAAAAACGCGAATATAAAGTTGTAATTTTATTATACGCTTCCTAAGCACTTCTTTCCTTAAATCTCTTTAAATTCTTTCCATTCGCAGCGTTAACTCTTCTTTTGAAAATTATCTAGCAATTTCGGCGAGATTGCAGTTCTGCCGAGCATTATCAAAGCGTCTCGTATTTTCAATACCGCACAAATTCCTAATTCGCGACGTCGAAATAAGGTCAAAAGGTACTTGGTAATCCGAAATTTCTGAGCTATCTTTGAAAACAGCGCTTTTCTTACGTATTAGGCCAATTTATCACGCGTATCAAAACCATCTTAACAAGGTAAGAACACGATTCTAATCGTCGAATGCGTGACTAAAGATAATTACACGAGAATTGTCGCTGATAAGAATAAAAATGAAAATTTTCATTCGAATATTTCAAATGTAAAAAAATGCCGACTTTTCAACTCCGTTGAAATGTTTTATGACTCGGTATATAAAAAATATCGAAATAAAAATTCCTAATTTATTCCATTAAAATGCTAATACAACCGAAATAACGATAATGTCTCGGATAATTAAAATTTTTACTTTTCCAGCATAAATACTCGGAATATTCAAAACGTCGGCATTCGAGTGCGAAGTAGAAAAATGTCATATTAGAAAAAACGCGAAGAAATAAATTCTTTTATTACTTTGAAAAATTTATCATCGACGTAGAAATAATGGCTCGTTAATTTTATTACGTTGATGCAATATGTTGGTTAATTGGGAGCGACAAACAAATTGAAAAATTGAAGATGGCTCGTATCTCAAAAAGTTGAAAGAAATGCAATCTAGAAAAAAAAATCTAAAAATTAAAAAAAGTACAATTGAAACAAATTTTGAAAACAGAAAATCTACCTGAAAAAGTTGAAAAAAATATAATCTTAAAAAAAAATCTAAAAATTGAAAGTTGTAAATACAAAAATTTTAAATGAGTACGATTACAAAAATTTGAAAACTAAAAATTGTCTCAAAAAATTTTAAGAAATAAAAAAATTAGAAAAAAGTAAAACTAAATCACGAAGAACAAAAAATTCTGAAAATTGAAAATTGTGCGTCGAAAATTGAAAAAAATAAAAAACTAAAAATGAAGGACCAAAATCTAAAAATTAAAAATTGTACCTTAAAAAATTGTAAAAATCTAAAAATTGAAAATTATACCTCAAACAATTGAAAAATTAGGTCAAAGCACTGAATAAATTCATAACTTGATTTAAACGAGAAATTATATTACAGTAATTGCACTGTAATCTTGCAAAAAAAATATTGACGCTCAATGACAACTTCTAAGTAAATTTTTTAACCAACATTTTTTTTGTGGGGGGGGGAGGGAGAGAAACGCTTATTTGAAAGGCACCATTCAGGCGGCAAAATCTTAAATCCTTCTCTGCACGTAGAAGTACAACATATTTGACAATATTATTGCACAAAATTTAACGAACCAGTTTCGTTCAACTTGGGATGAATCTTCTTCTCAATTTTATGATTTTTTTGGCAACGTCATTCCGCTCCGCCATCCTGCGCTGGTCTAATTAGTGATCTTTGGGGAAATGATTTTTTCCGAATACAAATTCATTCCTTCATTACACCCGTAATATATACTACGCAATTTGTAACCGGCTATGAAACGATATGGCCAAAGGTATCAACAAAATGTCATCGAGTTCGTTAGATAAATAAGGTACTCGGTTACGGAGGATACGCTAATCCTCGGCGTATTCAACGATACTCCCGATGAAACGGTATAATAACGAAGACGACATTATAATTTCATCGATAATGGTGTAAAAGCACATATGAGAACGGTCTGGTCAATTTAACCCTTATAATTTAATTCCCTTTTTCAGTACACCGCTTCGGTGACACTGGTACTTAACTGGAGTCGTTTTGCTGATTACAGGTTACCAGATTAGTGCCACAGTGATAGAAAAAAGCCACATCACGAATAATTTTCCCGTCGGTGTTCTTCGATAAAGCAAAACAACACGGGAGGCTGGGCGAAGGCGGCGAAGCGTCGTCACTTGGCGGGCCCCCAACCAACACTCATCACACCCATCAGCGAGGCCACCAATGATGACAGTGATGCTTATCCGACGACATTTGAGAAGAACCGCCGCCACCACAGCCACTACAACGACGACAGCCACTTCTTCAGCCAGTTATTACGCACAACCGCAATATCCGGCCCATCCGTTGAAATTTCGAATGACTTACTCGTCGCCTACCAGGGCTATGCGTTATTATCGAATTTGGATTTATACGTGCAACGCCGTCCTATTCGTTTGTGTAATCGGTTTCATAATCGTCGCTTGTAAAGTAATCGTGGCCGATCCGCGTCGAACCTTAATCCCGGACTTCAACTTGACCCATCCCAGTTTACTATACGCTTATTTCGCGCTCATTATGCAAAGCGGTTTCCTACAATTAGTGGGCTGCTTAGGTGCTAGAAATTTAAACGAGCGTTTATTAAATGTTTATTGGTGTTTATTATTGTTATTATTAATCGGCGACGTTTTACTGGGATTATTTTGGGTGCATCATTTCGAATATATCGTCACGCAAATGCGTCCCGTGCTTAAGCATCGATTCCGTACGCAATACGGTACCGATAACGATTTCACCGAGTTATGGGACATGGTGCAACGCAACGATCTATGCTGCGGCGTAGAGAATTACAAAGATTTTCAAAATTACTCCTTCGTTAATGGGGGTAAGTTTGTATATTTTTATTAATAATTTTCTATAGATGTATCGTAGATTATACGGGCACCGGCACCCCGAGGCCGTCACCATCTGCGCTAAAGCGAAACCAGGCGACGAGTCTAATCGAGTTAATTAACGCCTCGTCCAGCTGCCGCCCTTTTAATTAAATATACGCTTTTTTGTCGCCCATACTCTATACACTAAAATATTCCTAACCCGAACGACGCCAGGTATTAGTCAAATGTTTTTTCGCGTCAGACGATATCTCTGAAGACCTTGTAGACTTTTTCTACAACGCAATATCTAACACTGATTAAGAGTCGAGTATTTTTCACGCTTCGTATCATACCACACGCACTAGTAAACGTCAAACAAAACATTTGCCATATTTGTACAAAACTTGTGTAATTGTTCGAAATTGTACTACGGAGTTCTTAAAAACAACTTTACTATTTTCCACCTGCTCCCTACGCTTTCATTGTACACGTGCAAAGTTACTCAATTTTTCGAAATTTATGGATCCTTTTAATTTCATTGTCTACCAATTTGTGCGATTAATTTTTAAAATACCAAGTTTGAAAGTGCAGTCTGCGTGAAGGTCATTTTTTCTTGATATTTTTCATCGAGAACATTTTCAGCGAACTGATAAGAGAACTTTCGAAAGGTTGAATTTAAAGAAAATTTAAATTTTTGTATGGAATATTTAAAACGCCAAATCAAAAATTTCAACGATTCAAATTAAAAATTATTTTTAATTCAGAAACCAGTCACATTTTCAAAGCAAAAATATGGAACTTTTAACACTTCGTGACATTTTGATTGAACACTTGAAAAGAAAATAGATTTTCAAAATTCTGCCCTGCCGCGATTTTCATTTTCTTCGGAATTTAAAAAAAATATTCGGTCATGCGTACTTTTTGGCACGTGCATTAATTACTACATGGATATGTTATGACAACATTGGTGTAAATTGTCATGCGATTATTTATCAATTGCATTATCGACATTTTTTGTCATGCGCAATTTTTGTCATGTGCATAAAAAGTCCAACAAACTCCCTCCTCAGCCATCGAAGTCCTTAAATGTGGTAGAAGCGATCCACGGTGCTTATGAAGTTGAATTACATAACGACCCCGATCATGGTCCACGAGATGTTCTGGTTATTCACGATGGTACGTTGTCATGCACATTGAATGTCATGAAATTAGTTGTCAGTTGCATTGGACACCTTTTTGTCATGTGCATATGTTGTCGCGACATTAGTTGCCATATACACTGGATGTCGTGAAATTGGTTGTCAATTGTAGCAATGACATTTTTGTCATGCGCAGTTGTTATCTTGCGCATACGTTGTCGCGACATTAATTGTCATATACACTGCATGTCGTGAAATTGGTTGTCAATTGCGGTAATGACATTTTTCTCATGTGCAATTGTTGTCATATGCATATGACTTTACACTAGTAGTCATGTACATTAGTTGTCGTGACATTTGTTGTCATTCACATTTGCTGTCGCGACCTTGGTCGTCATACGCAATAATTGTCACGTACACTGGTGGGCAATGATTATATGTACCTCCGGTTCTTGAAAATTTCCGCATTATTCAGCTGCACATTCGATTAACATAGTGCTCAACTAACAAACTAAAAAAGGCTCGTAAGGCAACCACGTGTTAAAAAACTTTCTCCCAGTAAAAAATAAAAACTACTCAAACGCACAACACCACAAGCTCCATTTTCAATTTATTTGAAAAGTCGACATTCACGATATAAATGAAGAAGGGTAACTGACCGAAAAAAGTAGCAATTTAAAATGTGCCCACTAGGAATTCCAATTTTACATACCCTCGCATACTTGCTCAGAAATGACATTTAAATGGAAAATTCGGCCATTACGTATTTCGTTGCGACACGCTCATTCTACGAGTAAAATACCAGAAAAACGACGAGTTGTTGATTCCGCGGAAATTCTTGAGAGAAATGCAAAAAAAGACCCCTTCGAGGAGAAAAAAAAAACTGCAAAAATGCGCAACGGACGAGGTTTTCCAAATTCGCAACGAGTCGTAAAAAAGAAAAAAATACCTCAAACGCGCGAATAATTTTTCAAGTGTTCTCGTGAAATATTAACGGAGAAAAAAGGGTCTGTAAGAAAGCAAAATTTAACAATAATTTCTTTCTCCCTTTTCATCTTACTACTTCCTGGAATTACTTTTAAATAAAATCCCGCTTTAACATCTGCGACCACTTTTAATTACGCGCAATGCCCGATAACAGACAGCGACGCTGAAGGAAAAAACCTCGCTACTTTTAATTTCTTTAATAATAGTACATCGAAATCGTTGTTGAAAAATTAAACGATAAAAAAGCGTATTCGAGCTCGAAATCTTTTCAAATGCTTGACAACTTGACGAAATCTTCCGGCGATACTTTTATAAAAATTAAAAATAGTCCATCATTGTATTAGTATTTCAAACAATCGCCCAACGTCGCAAGTTCATAAAAGGGTCGTAACATGATTTCGTAATGAAACTTTACCTTTTGAAAAAGTTCATCGTGAACAAAGGAAAAAAAAATAACTTGACGTATAGGAAAATATACGCGGAAATTAGCTCAAAATGTAAATCAATTAACCTACTTTTAAGTTTACGTTTTTTCGAACACATTAAAAATTTTCAATTAAAATTTTAAGTTTCAGTTACCTCGTCGTCTATCGAAGACTTCATTCCGCCGACGACCATATTACCAGCGAGTTGCTGCGGAGGTCTATCAGTGAGACCGCCGACGACGCTGAAGCCGCCGGAGGCTCGTCGTAATTTAATATTCTCGACGACAACTACATCAAGCACAACAGTACCACCACTGCCACCAATTTTCTCCACAGCCGAATCGATATCGGTTACGGATTTTATAATAACCGATGGAATCAGGATGAGGTGTTCGGCCGACGAAGAAGTTTTCTATACGACTGGATGCGAAAAACGACTATTAACGTGGTTACGTTCCAGTCTAGACATATTATTCGTATTAGGTTACTGCGTTATATCGTTCCTTAAATTGTGCTTCCTCGGTATTTTACGGTAAGTTGAGAATTTCTGTGCTTGGTAGTTTTACAAAATACAAGTAAATAAATTTTAGCGGGTTTTGTGAAATTTTCACTGATTTTTGAGGAAAAAAATTGAAAAATTGAAAAAAAGTACTGCTTGGGAAAATTTCAATTTGCCGCTTCTGGGTCCGGAGAAATATACCCAAATTAAATTCCAAATTAACCTTTTTTCAAAATTTCAAAACTCATATAAATCAGAAATCAACACTAGAACTCCCTCGTTGAAATTTAAAAACTGAAACAGCTCTAAAAAATGAATCAAAATTTTCACCAAATCTTTCGAAACATGCACATTGGAACACCCTTTAAACCTTCACACTCGTCACCTTCGAAACACCCTATGAAAATTTAAACAATCCAACCACCCTTATTTTTACCTCTTCGCAGAATAAATACTCGAGAAAGGAGCAATTCGACGAGATTTTCATAGCGTTTAATTCCCTTTAAACATTCATCACGTGTACGCAGCTTTTAAAAACGTTGAAAGAAAAGGCAAACCGAAATCTTCACTAGAAAGCCTTACGTGCTCGCCGATGTAAATTCATTTCGACTCTATTATGACGTAGAATCGATACATACGTCTATGAATGGAGAAGCCGCATTCGGTAACGAGTTATACATTTGTGCGCTGCGAGCTCAATAAATAAACGTTTCCTTTGTTTTGTTCCGGACCTTTACCGTACCCGCAAGGAATACACGTTTACCGAAATTATAATTAGTAGAAAATACCACGGTAGCGAGCCCAAATTACTAGTGTAAGATACACTTATACCTAAACCACTAATTAATCACCCAAGGCAACATGGTTTGTTCAAATCATATGTAATACTTTTGCGATCGGGGCTAAAATAGTTGAAAAATATACATACCCGGTGACGACATTCAAATCACCATAAAAATAGCCTTTTTTTGCAACCCACTCTCGTCGCTCGAAATAGTAACTTACAAGACGCGAATACACGATACGCTTACGTCGCCTAAGGCTACGAGCTGCAAAAATTTAATTTCCAGCCTAAAAAAATCTTAACATGGAAATACTTCCATACATAAAACTTCTCGTTGAACTAGCGCGAATTGTTTCATAGCTACAGCATGTTCAAAAAATCACAAGTAATTTATCTTTCAGATACGAAATACGAGAAATGATACAAAAAATTAAAATCCTACAAAGCGAACAACGTAACAATGCCGAATGTCAAGATGCGTCATTATCCGGAGGTCAAAAATTCCAGCAAATACGTCGATACGATCATAACGGCAGTGTCGTCGGGGTAGCTCAACCGTTACTCGAACGTCGTAGCATAGATCCAGGTAATTTTTCATCATCTTTGAATAATCAAAGGCGCCTCACAAATAGTTTGACTACGGCATAAACCTCAAATAACTGACTCGGTTCCTTCAGTTTATGGCTTCTCGAAAACGCAAACGTTTCCGAATTTAAGCGTGAAATTAAGAACCACCATAATTTCGAATTCCGTTTCAAATTACATTTTTCAGCACCGAAAAAAAAAACTACAATAGATTTACTCGACGAAAAAAAGAAAGCGGCTTATAAGAATGAAATCAAAACTAAATAGAGTAAGGGCTGGTAAGGAAAGGAGGGATTTTGTAATACGAGAAAATCCCATATCACTGAAATTTCGTGGTTTTTACCGATTAGGGAAATCATACGCTGAAAAATGACTCCTAAAATCTACGTAAAAGGGGACGAATTAATGTTATAAAAACCATCTACGAGGTACCCCCCTCCCCGTATCGTTCACGGTGTAAGTAAACATTACGTGTTAACTAAATTGCATACTGTTCCGCCGTAAATACAGCATCAACATATTATCCAAGGCGTTAATGTATGCAACTCAATTAACATGTTCGATATGAACATCTCACACCAGTAAATTACAGGCGTACTAACGCAGAAATTAAAATACCTCTATACAAAATGAGCTTCGATAGACTTTTAAAATTTCCTATTAACCAATTTTAACCGCCACATCAACATATCTTTTAAACGACCAAAATAAACTCAAACCAGGCAAAAAAATTCTATAAAAAGCGACCTCGCATTACCACGTATACTAGTTCACTAAGCGTCAAAATTTATTTTTGCGGTTCGACTTTCCGCCAAGATATTCGAAAAACGAATTATAAACTATTAGTCGAATTTTATTTCGTGAAATGGCAAATAATAGGCAATAATGTCTGTTTTATTGCGTCTTCGTATAATAGCGAAAAACATCAACGCTTTAATAGCGAGTCAATTAAAGAGATAAGGAAATAAAGCGAATACTACACAACTTCAATCGATGTGTGAATTTTTTATTCGGCACAAAAAGACGCCGAGTAAGGCGAATCTACAACTGAGCACATTTCACTGAAGATCAAATTTTCAACGGTGTTATTTCAAGGTCATTCGTTGAGGAATTTATTTCGCGTAAAATCCGCCGAGAATTCTTATAAATAATTCAGCCGGATGAAGAGATGAGGAGAACTGAACCAGAAATTCGAAACAGTGTAGAATTCGAGTATAAAAATTTTACTAGAAAAATAAGAACGAGGAAAAATGTATCGTGAAAGTGGACAGGTTTGAAATTGAAGATGCTCAGAATTCTCATTGTGCTGACCCGTTCAGTATTTCGTATGTTGAAATATTATTACATACTTACAAAATACTACAGTGAATATTTTGAAAATTAGAATATTATTGGAACAAATTGTAATGAGACGAAAACAAAATGAAAAAATCGTAGGATCTCAATTTTGCTGAAATCGAGGGATTTGTTTCAGCTTTCAACGAGTCATCTAAATCCCCTCTACCGCTGATGAATCTAAGGTATCTTAGATAGGTTGATTTTTATTTCCAGTTGTTTTTTTACACTTCGTTCCCTTCCCTCTCTACCATGCTCTTCCTTGATACACCACCGAAATTTCAGAGTTTTTGAGAATTTTAAATATGAAACTTTAGATTCTATGCGTCATTTAACCATCATTTGAAAAATAGAAATTTAGAACATTTTGGAAACAAAAATTGGAAATTGGTTCCGAGGAAAATCGTCGAATGAAAAAATCTTCGAAATAAAAATCATTACAGATGCTTTCGGCGATATTTTTGTTTGAAGAATTTTTAAATCGAGCAATTAGATGAAAAGTTGGGTAATTTTAAAGATAAGGATGAAGATCGCCGAAAAACAAAGGCCTTGAAAAAACCATCGAAGTTTTTGTTTTTATACATTTTCAATCATAAGATTACTTTCTACATTAAACCAAAAGAAAATTTAAACCACAAATCGCAAATTTCAAGCTAGAAGTTTCTCGTATACAAAAAAGACCTATTTACGTAGCTGTAAAAGTAAACTCAATGTATAAAACTTGAAATCATTAGAAATGCTCTAAAAGGCTCTTATGCTCGACCTCTTAGACACCTCATTCGTTTGTGAATTCTAACAAAACCACATCCTCGCTTCTACACCGAAGTTATTTCCAAGTTGAATCGGAAAAATACCTATTCAGCTATTCACTTCAATCGGTTTAATTATAAAAACAAACTATTTCCGTTGGCGAAGAATTTTTGAAATTCTGCGAAAAACGAGAAACTCGACGTAAAGAGAATTGGGTAAAATTAAATTTCAAAAATGGGAAAACTTCTCGCAAATGATTTAACCGATGCTACTGACAGGAATATTCGAAGAATCAAATTTTACCCAATTTGTTCTCATTCTTCGGTATAATTTGAACGCGAAAATTTCCTATTGAAAAAATATTCGATTTGGTAGAAAAAGAGGAGCTTTTCTTCTCGATGAATACGTCGCATTACACCTTAATTATAGACGAAAATCCTATAGAAATTTTCCAACATCGTGAGATCAAATGTGAGTACCGACGTGACGTCTTTTACGCATCTTCTTCGCAGCGATTCAATTAACATTCGATTGTTCAAACAAGCTTTGCAATTTTAGTTACCAAACGTAGTATTGAAAATTACACCGGATACGAATACGTTTTAGATAAATTTCCAAGTGTGTATTTTAAAAAAACAGACTTGAAAAAAAATCGTGTATCCGTTGCATACTAAAACGTCGCACCTTTTTCGAGCTTGGCTAGACGTAATAAATCTAACGTTACAATGACAAAATATCTCACGAGTTTTTTTTTCACATTTAGAAGCTACATAACATTAATTTGATCTAAGGTACATTGAGAGAAAAAAATCACATATGTTCAACATTCCATTCGCACACGTTTAACGTTTAACCACATACATCACCGAGTTAGAAAGTTAATAAAAGTTGAAAGTTTTTTTTTCTTTCGTGTGTAGTATCTTCGTGAAAAATTTCCAATATCTTGATTTATTTGAAGATAAACATTTAGTTTTGCTGACTTAAGTTATTTTTCGCTTCATTATAAACGGTTGCGCGATTTTATTATGATACTCGTACTCGCACCAGAACGCGTTTTATTAGGTTTTCACTTTATCGCGATTCTCAAACAGACGTTATCATTTTCGTGGATCTTTACATCGAACAAGAGGCTTTTTACGCAATTTTATCAAGTAGAGAAAATTATCAACGATGCGAAAACTCGTGACAAGTTTAATATTCGGAAAATAATTGTCAAAATATTATTAAAATTACATAAAGTATTTCAATATTTGCTCAATGTTTCCTAAAAGCTATTAAAATGTTGTTAAAATAATTTAAAATCGATCAAAAGTTCTTTAAAATTTCTTAAAATTGCACAAAAACGACTAAAATGTTGGTAAAACGGTTAAAATTGCACCAAATAGCCAAAATGTTGCTAAAATTATTAAAATTTGTTCAATGTTTGCTCAATATTACATAAAGACTGTTAAAATGTCGTTAAAATAGTATCGAATCGGTCAAAATCTGTTTAAAATTGCTTAAAATTGCACAAAATCACCAAAATATTGTTAAAATTATTTATTTTTGTTCAATATTTGCTCAAAATTTCCTAAAAACTATTAAAATGTAAAAACAATTTGAAATTGCACAAAAATTGTTTGTTGTTGAAACAGTTTAAAATTGATCACAATTTATTGAAAATTCCTCAAAAATTCACCGAATTGCCAAAATTGTTAAAAAATTACTCAATTTTAATAACGTTTTGGCAATTTTGTGCAATTTGTAACTGTTTAAACTATTGTAAAATATTTTGAATTTTTTGCAATTTTGACCAAATTTTTTGTTAATTTAACAATTCTGCGTAATTTTTGTGCGATTTTGAACAAATATTGAACAATTCTAACAACATTTTAACAATTTTCTAGAATTTCAAGAAATTTTAAACAAATTTTCATCAATTTTGAACTATTTTATGAACATTTAGACAATTTTTTGCAAGTTTGAAAAAATACTGAACAACTTTAAACAATTTTAACAACATTTTGGCAATGTTTGTGCAATTTCAAGCAAGTGTTTCATTCAAAAGCGATTGGAATCTAAAGATGGTTTCGGAATTTGCTTTCTCCCATATTTATCGATTGTTGTCATCGAAACAAAACTTCACGTCAAGGTACAATTCACCATACTAAATGACCCCTTATTATGATTTTTAGTAAATTTCCCAACCCAAAGATCAAAACGAACGTAAAATTATATGTTACGAGATTGAAAATTACTCAAACGAATTTCGAACGATTATACACCAAAGAAAAACTTCACGGGGCGTGTAACACTTGACGTTTCCATAGCTTAAATTCGTCCGTAGGAATATTTTTACGGTGTCGAAGAGAAAAACACGATCTAGGTGAAATTCGCGATTAATGGCTAGAGATGTAATTTACTCGAACATTTTCAAAGTACGAAAACGATTAAAAGCAGACCGTGTCGGTAATTTATGCTGACTGGGTTGTATACGAAATCAAACTCAAATTGGCACCGTTCGATAAACGAGATGAACTTGGAGGGCACGCTAGGTGTAAGTCATTAATTACTTACAAAGTGGGCCTAATAAACGAGTGTTATGTAATGTGTATATATATATCAAACGCCAGCGCCATCGGCATATGGTGAACGATACATGCTAACGTTAGTGTAAATAATGAACTTGCCATAGGAGCTCCATTAGCTAGTTGTGAATTTTTAATTGATAATCACCCCGTGAAATGTATACGTCGAGTTTGAAACGACAACGTGAGTTTAGGTGATATTTAAAAAAATCTTTTAACATCTTGGACGTAGTTGGGGTTATAGGATCGATGGTGGTTGATCTAGGTGGTAAATACAATTCGAAAATTTGAAATTACGACGTCATGGTGTTCGGTTCGAAATAATATCCGATTAATCTTCGCATTATTTTACAGGATCTGCGAACAGTATCGATCGCGAAAACAGCCTCCAAGACGACGCCGAACTATCGGCCACATCACCGCTGCTAATGCCGACGGAACAACGATCCTCGCAAGAGAACTTAGAATGTTTTCAAACAACTCCGGCTCACTTGAATCTAACAAATCACCAAAGACATTTTTCACTGCTAAACGCGGATACGGGCAACGATTCCGATACGAACAGCCACTGCGCGTTAATCATCCCCGATGAAGCTAGAGCGAAACGAGCTCAACGATCTTCAAACGGTAATAACAACTACGAATTACACGAGTTACAAGATTTAGATAGGATAAAACCCAGCAGAAACCGAAATCGAATTTGACTACGGCGGTGCATCGCGTTGTGGGTAATGCCCGACGATGAATGCGTTAAATTCCCATTCACCATTACATCTAGATCCGAATCAGAGGGTGACTGAATTATTTACCTATGTATAGGCAAATTCCTCGTTTAATTTATACGTATATTTGTAAAATAATACGAAAAATTTTCGTTTTTAAACATTTTCGTTTTTCGTTTATATTCTTCGTATCGTTCTTAAACCGTTTGTTTCTACATTACTAAAATCTTCCGACGAAGAAATCGATTCCCAACGACAAGAGGTAAAAAGAATACAACCCGTACGCGTACGCTATATGCAAACAACTCAAAAGCATTCTACGAGTAGAATTTCCTACGTTGAAAATTTTGACAGCTTTATAAAACTTTTCGCCCGGTTCGTTAAAATACACCCAACATCACATATGTTACTTCATAACATCTATTCCACTCTGCAAATAAATAATCTTACCGAAAGGTTCAACTCATTGCTTTTCGCGTATTCCTGCGTATACTTGAACAAGTATTATGTAGCTAGTAAATTTACATTCCGATTCTCTCATAAATAATTCAAAAAATATCCGTCTCAATGTTAAAAGGTCAACCATACTTATTTCCCAATTCCGAATCTCGAAACCAAAACGTAAAACTTCGTTGCCATCGAGTGAAAAAAATATTCCGTAAACAACGTGAAAAAAATCCCAACACGTAATTTATTTCGACAATTGGCAACTTTTTAGGTTCCTTTATATTTCATTTTGCGATTATCATAAATTAATATTTTTTCCCCCTTTTGAAAATCTACCAACAAAAACTGGTTCAGAAAATATCGATGTCCAAATGAAATTCGATGATTAAGTTACAAAGGGTTTAATATTTTATCTAAATATTTTTTTCCATTTTTTTTTTCAAAACATTATTTTGATATTCGAGTTGTAAAATGCCTCGCGGAAATTTTGCTCTTGTTTAAAAAAAAGAATAATAACGGAACAACAAAAGAAACGGAAAAAATAATTTCAAATTTACAAGCAAAAAAAGAGCTACTTTTATACAGAAATTCATTTTTCATTGAAATTCAAATTCACAGACCAACTGTTATCTTCCAATTATTCAAAATCGAGACTTTTTTGTAGGGGGACGCGTGGGGATACAATACCCCCAAAGAAATTTCAAAAATATCAAAAAATTGCCAAAAAAATTTTTTAAATGAAAGAATTTGAAAAGAAATATAAAAAAATTACCTTTGGTAACCTTTACAAAAACTTTTGGACTTACAATTTTTGAGAATAAAAAAAGGTACGTTTAAAATGATAGTCCTGGTGAAATAAATGAAAATCGTGATAGGGAGTTTGTGAACACCGTATTAAAATGCTCTATCATGAGTACTAATGCTTTCGTCATTACAAACCATCTCATTCTTACGGAACAAGGATTTAATATTTTTTAAATTTTAAAAAATTTAAAAACGTCAATGCATGATTTGTCTCACTTGATTCCAAAAAATTGTTGCAATATAACTTTCCAAGAAAAAAATCTCCAAAATGGAAAGGTCAAATATTAAATAAAAAATTTGAAAAAACAATGAGAAAAATTTACTTACGAATACTTCCGCTGATTTTTAATAACTTGGGTATTTTAAATTTTCATCTCAGGTCAACCATTGTTTCACAAAGAAGCCCCCATGAAGTATCACTTCACGAATTGCACCAAATTAACGTCCAAAAAAATCGTTAATTTTATTTTTATTCAAAAATATACGAGGAACCAATGAAATTTTAATTATTAATAAAACGCATACCTTTTCAAATAAAACCCATAAATAAGCTTTTTAAAGATTCGTGTTTAAAACTATTAAAAAGAACTAATAAAAAAAACTCGAAATAACAATAAAAAATTCGATGCAACGAAAGTTCAAACTTGAAATTCGCGTTGAAGATTTTTTCGTAAATTAATTTCGCGTATCCCCCTTAGAAAAGAAATATAAATAAAAACAAAAACTCCAATATAAACACCCCTTTTCTAGTTAAATAGCAGTTTTCACTGAAAAACTTGAATATCTAAAGATTACTCCGTAGTGAAATTAAATTCGACCAGAATGGTATACGATGTTGACAGAGTAAAACAATTGTATTCTATGGTTACAGGTTCGTTATATATTTTCTCAAATATTCAAATTACAAGTTAAAATCAAAGAATATTTCCGAGCACCTTTTGTTGATATTTATTCTGCTCAAAATTAGCAATCCTTCGTTTCAAGTATAAAAATACGTGTTTATAATGTTTATCGAACATAAAACGTTACAATAATAAAATACCCGACCTTGACTTTTTTAAACCGGATAAAACTTTCGAAAAAGTAAATTGAAAAAAAAGAAACAAACGGTATAAGCAATAGAACCAGAAAAAAATACCAAACGTAGATTTACCAGATTTTTGTCATATAACGGCACTCCCACAAGACAATTTTCTCGAAATTACTAGTCTATGTTTGTTTTCTATTTTAATATGTAAATACGTGAACATACTTCAGGTTAAATGTAAAATGTTTATCTGTAACGTTTGAATATCGAACTGATGAATTTTATAACTTAGACAAAGTACTTTCAGAAAATCCCCCGAATTGTTTTTTCTATTGTTAAAGCTAAATCAAATTTATAAAAAATTTCCAGTAAACTAAGTAGCAATAAACGTGTTTACGGGTACGTCTTTGCGACAAAAATCACCAAGTTTGCTTTATTCGTAAAAGCACGTTGATTTCGGATCGAAAACGGAGAAAAGCCAGCGAATCGATTTCACGCTATGACGCTTTCTATCAAAGAACCAAAAGTCGTATATTTCAAGTGGAATTTTCGTTTTATGAAAATGCACAATATCTTTGAAGTTGATTCAACTCGCAATGTTATCTTAACGGAAAACAGTCACAAATTAAAAGTTCAATAGGGTAAAAAGCTTTTTCGTGTTGTAAGCAGAAAGCATGTTGAAAGAAATTAAAAGAACATCGATTGTAATATTCCCAAATTATAATCCTTCATTTTTTTTAATCGTAATGTTGGAGTTCTATTGTGTACAATGAATTCAAAAGGATAGAATTTGACATGAAACATTCATGGAGAAAAATGTAGAAAAGTATAATGAGCCACATAAGAAAAAACAACAAAAGCAACATGTCAAGGGGAAGGTATCTACTAAATAAAAAATTTCATGGTTCTAAGCAAAAATAAACACGACTTTTTTTCAAGATAAAAGTGAAGTATACGTAAAAAATGAAAATGTCTGAAATCGCGAAAAACAAAAATTCACAGTCTGGATTTAGAAATTAACCTTCTTCAAAAATGATTCATTGTTCAATTTTTTAAATGCCACTTTCCTTTGAAAATTTCCAAAAAATACTTCGATGACCTTATCGCGCGATAATATAAAATGTTAATATTTACACAACCGCTTTAATGATAATGACTTTCTTTCAAAATAGACGACGAGAAAATGGAAAGGAAAAACGTAATTAATTTGTAATACTCTTATCGTCATTTTATAACTTGAACAGTTAATCTGGATACTCGAAATTTTTGTTTTATATTGCGGGTCAACATTGACATAATATAAAAATTTAATTACACTTTGAATAGTTCATTTTAATAACCGAATCAAAAGCACCTACTAAAGTAAACACAGTGGCTAATTTTTACGATTAATTGGGATACATTCCACGTCAACATTCCAGCCACGAGCCAACAGTTTGAAATGAGAACATGAAGGATATTTTGCCTTTGAACAATTTCTCTATTTTAATTTCGCCCGAACAAAAACTAAAATATTGCCATTTTTCCCTTCTACGTTTTTGCCTTTACGATGGCGTCATAAATGAAATATCGTGATAAGACATCCTATTAAATATACACCGTACATTAATTTCCGTTTTTTGCGAAAGCATGTCAGATATAATGCCAGACGTACTCATTTAAATTATATACTATACTTAAAAAGCTTTTATTTCGTGTATTCCTTTATTTATAAGATACCTATCTATAAGCGCATCGCTTATCTTAAAAACATATACCAACATAAACAAACCAGTGTAAAAATAATTGACTAATAAAGAACATATACTTCGTACAACTGAATGTAATACGCTTCTCAAAGACAATTGTGTTAACTGTTAATTTGTTATTATTTATTCTTTTTTTTTCTTTGTTTTCAATTCATATTATTGATAAATATATGTTGATAATTAAAATAAAGATTTTGTGTTTTCAAGTTGGTACTTGTTTTATCATTATTTTTCGGTAACGAGGTATAAAGTGCAGCAATTGTGTAATTTAAAATAAATCGTTAAATAGAAAATAATGAAGAGATAAACCCAACGACACTGCATAAAAAAATAATTTTTAAAATTCTACCTGTATCGGTTTATCTGGACGAACAACGATATCCATCATTGATAGTCCTACAACAACCTGTGATTCATAAATGTAAATTGTTTTTATTCGAAATGCAAAAGAAATCCAATTTAACAAAACTCTTCATCTTACCACTTTTTTTGAAGAAATTTTACTCGAATTGTAATCCGCAAAAGTGGAGTATTTCCTGTTGGAATTTGAAGAGTTCAACGACCTGAAAAAATCGCCAATTTCAGATAAAATTCACAATAAACGATAATTTTTCATATAGAAAAAATGTTTACGACGCCAAGAATTCTTTCTTTTTCAACGCAACCGCAATTCTACTTCCGATCATCGCGTTATTTTTGATAAGCGCGATATCTGAAAAAATAAATAATGTAAAATATGAAATCGAAGCATGTTATTTAAGGAAAACACAACGATATGTACTGGAATCTAAAGATCTTCCTTCGGTGATTTTACTGACTTGGTCGAGAAGAAAAGGAGTAATCGACTTTCCCGATATACCAGTTTCTTTACAATGTTTCAACGCTTTTTCGATGGCATTTTGCATATCTTGTTCTAGAAAAATATTGGTAATTATATTCTGACAAAGAAACCGTAGTACATATTCTCCAATACGAACCACTTAAAGAATATTCTTTGGGAATCGGCACTCCTAGTAAAACACCAGAATGCAATCCTAATTTTTTAATATTGATCAGCAGGTCAGCAGCGTCTTCGGGATTCGTAACATTGTATTCAGTTTGGTAACCACTTTTTTGAGTATAAAAAGCAGGAAAATCTTTCGAATGGGCGTAAGTGACGACACACACGCCAAACGTTTCCTAAAAGCGTATTTAATTGAAAAATGTTTATAATGAAATGTATATACATTGAAAACATGATAAATGCGGTAGAAATTTGTCATTGTGTGAGGTTGCTTGCATTACCAAGTACTCCAAGGTACGGCCAATATCCAAAATAGATTTTATACCACTGGACACCACCATGACAGGACTGCGCGACAATTCTACCAGATCGGCGCTAACGTCCATGCTATCCGAAACATCTCGATGAACACCGCCCATTCCTCCTGACAAATTGATAAAAACAACAATATATTCAGTTCTTTCTTGTGGGAGTCATTTTTTTTAATTTTTATACCAGTGATAAAAACTTCAATTCCAACTCGTTTGGATACCAATAATGTTCCGGAAACCGTAGTCCCTCCATTGAGATGCTACAAATAACCGAATGGAAAATTAACCACGTTGTAAGGTTCACATCGAAGGAAATGAAATCAACTAACTCGACTAAGAGCGACTGGGAAATCTCTTCTAGATATTTTGATTTTTTCCGTTTCCGGCGACGCCAACACCTCTAACAATTTACCATCTAGTCCGACTTTGATACGGCCGTTTACTACGCCGATTGTAGCAGGAACAGCGCCCTTTGAAAAACGTGTTTGAGTCCAAATATGAAAACTTTTAAGCATTTTACTTTATTTAATCAGCAGCTTACTTGTTCGTAGATGATTTGTTCAACCGCCAAAGCAGTTTTCAAATTAGAAGGATATGGCATTCCATGCGTAAGAATGGTTGTTTCCAAGGCAACCACCGGCTTGTTCTCCGCAAGAGCCGTAGCAACAGGTTTTGCGATATCAATAAGAGAGTGATAGGAACGTTTTAGAACTTTAGAAAACATTTTACGCGAAAAATGAACGTCGAATGCTCGTTTAAACTTTAAAATACAAAAACAACTTCACGATTCATCAATTAGCATTGTGTTCTCGTTTCGCTCACGTTGATTACAGCATGTGTAAAAAATTAAGTAAATGAATAATATAATGTTTTGTACGAATTAAAAATCGTAAAGAAAACAATTGTAATGTTACTGAAGATTAAATTCGATTTCTTCAGACGAAACCCACTCCTCGCTTAACGTAACGAAGAGAAAGAGAATACGATTGATATTTTTTGATAATTTAACAATCGGTGATTTGTTGATAAATGTTGTGATATTATTTAATATCATCACGAGCGATTACAAATGTTACAATAGTTCGAGTGATTGTTCGATGACTGTTCATTCGCCCTCAAATACGGAATCAGATATTTCTTCTGGATCTCATCTCATTTACCACCATATACTACGCTAAGCTAATCGTCTATTCTGTCTGCAGGGCAGCAAGAAAAATAACTATTTAATACAAAGTAAAAATATATCAAGAATACAGATATATTGATACAATCATTTTAGATTAGGTTATCATGAATGTAGCGAAAATAAAACAATAAAAGAGTAAAACAATTCAATTTCGAGTTTTTTTTATAGATTTTATTTCATCAAGAAAAGAAAATTGATATTTTTTTTTTGATAATTTAACAATCGGTGATTTCTTAATAAATGTTGTGATTGTAACCGTAATTTACCTGTATTTACCATTTTCTCTAGTCATTACATGTAAATAATAGTTTTTGTTAATTTTTCGTGTTTCAAACCTTTTCGAGTTTTCGTGGCCTTTTGTATTATTGTTACCAAATTATTCCGGCTGTTTTTACGTTCTTTTTTCATTGTTAATTTTATTCTCATTCTTTTTGTAACAGTTGTACTAGAATAAACTATTATTCGAAGCTTTCCTCAAGTTCATTTGTTGAAGTAAAAATAGAGATACACCATTTATTATGAGTATTAATGGTAACTACCACCTATCCATTCAATAAATACCGTTCCCAAACAAAAAATAGAGATGGCGGTATTTTTCATTTTTAATCGCTCATCGTTCATTTTTTTTTGTTCAGTCTAATGAGCTGGGAACTTATATTACGTATTTTCTTTAATCTGAATACGTTTCATTTCGTGATAGCTTTATTGAAATGAAGTAAATGAACTAATTGAGTATGAGTAGGAATCAGAAGATACACAAATGAATTAAAGCACAAGCATTAGTTTTTTAATTGAAAACATAAACAATAAATAAAGAATGCAAGGTAATTGATTAGTAAAACAAATAAAAAAATAATAAGTTGTTAGTTATAACTTTTTTAACATCAAATAAATGTAACAAGCACCGGGAAAAAGTGATTAAGTACAGAAGTTCTTAAAAACAAAGTGGAATGAACTCTAACAAATGAAAATAATAAAAATTCTTCTCTATAATAAAACAAAAAGGAACAATTATGGTTAACATACATAAATTTTCATTCAAGCAAAACGTATGACTAGTCACTAAAACATAGAAAAGGTTTTCTTTTAAATTTCCACTCCTCCATTTTCTGTAAATATTAAATTACTGAGACCTTCTCTGGAATCAAATTTATCGTAGTAAGGAGACTTTTTACGGCCAAATTCCAAATCAAAATCAGCATCACTATTATATTCACTGATAGATTGACTGCTTTCTTCAGAGTTCATTGTGTTTGATATGACTTCCACACTACCGTCGACGCTTAAAGACAAATGAGAACCTGACTGAAACATGAGGGATTGCTGGAATAAATCGTAATGAGGTAAAACATCGTCATCATTTCCGTCATTGAATGTTCTATCAAATGCGCCAGTGTTCATCATTTGATTCTGAATCATTTCCAACCAATTTGAGTTATGCCACTGGAACTTTTCGAGTTTCACCCGTTCTGTCCATGTATCATCGAAATCTTTGATTATATCAAGGCATGCTCGACAAATTTTACGAATATTGGGGTTATTATCGTGTAACAGGTCAATGAAATATAACGGCGCATCTGTTTTCTTAGTGACAAAATCTCGAGTTAGCGGATGTTGCAGGACTTGATAAAACACGAATATTATTTGCAATACAACTTCATCATCTTCTTGTTTATCTTTGATGTGATTTATCAACAACGTAAGTATTTTCTTTTGGAATAACGAATCAGCCATTGCTTCATCATAAGCTACTGTACCAAGCAACACGAGCAATTCTAATCGTACATCATCGGTTACATAATCGAGATCATTAAAACACCTTTCAATAAGGGAAAAAAGGTGGAATTTTTCAAACAAAGCATGGTAGTCCACATCAACGGTGGACAAATTCGCTAAAAATCCAATACATTCGGTAGCGAAATCTTTATTAGAGTGAATATACATTTTGATAGATTTGGCAATTTCTGGTGCATAAATTTCGAACATATGCTTCGTGCTGGCGTGAGAAACAATATTTCGTGCTATTTTCATGAATATAGCGTCTCTATTATTGAATGCTTTTTCCATAATTGTGCTGATACAGCGATAATCGCACAGGGTTTCCGCATTTTTGCTATTCAACGCTAAGTTAACGCAAAGTGCTTTGAATATTGGATCATTTCCGACTTCTGGATCTAGTACCATACTGATTATGACGTTCATGCTATCTGTATAAGCAAACATCGATTTAACGCGATCGTCCATAGTGAAATGGTAAAGTAAACCGAGTATATATTTTCGATTTTTAGTTGTACGATATTTCTCCGCCATGTTGACTAATTCTGAGAGAAATCCCACTTTAATCATGTGCTCCGATAATTTTCTGTCGAACGATAAATTAAACATTAAAGGCAATAGATTATTCAACATTGGATTATCTTCTTTCAACGACATCATCAACAATCGTGGTAACTTCTCTATCAAATCCAACGAAGCCAAAGCTTCTTTGTTCTCTTTATAAATTGATAACTTTTGAAGAAATCTAATTACAACACATAACAATTGAATGGACTTCCTATCCAAGGTTTGAACTAAGAGATTGACGATATTACGTCGGCGCATTTTATCTTGAATTTTTTCATTTTCAGAAATATTCAACAGAAGCGAAAAACAAGCGATAAATAGTTGATCTTGTTTTTTAGCAATGACCTCAATTCTATGAGGATTCTGATCGGATTTCATATGATCAGTTATTGAGACCGAATTAGGTATTAACGCAGAATATCTACGGTTCTCTTCGTTTAATTTCTGGTCATCTTTTTTATCATCGATAGCTAGAGAATATCTACGATTACTTTTCACAGGTATTTGGCTTCGAACTTTCTGCGAATCAGGTGATATAGCAGATTTAACACTACGTGGGACTGGTAACCTTGAACGGAATAACTTGGATTTGTCACCTGTTTCTTCTTTAGGTGTCTCAGCACCATTTTTCAAGTCATCGTACTTTCTCAACTCATGAGTTACTATTTCGATACAAAGAGAACCTATTTTTTGTTGCAGTAGAATATGATGAAACACACTGTACTCGGAAAAACTTTGAAAAATATTGACTAAATTGATACTCAAATCCAAGTTCTTTTTCCAATCTTCTCTTAGAACTCGATAAAGCACACTTAATAAAGATTCATTTTTGGTTAACTCATCCAAGTTCGAACTATCCTTACACAGCTGTAGTATCAACCCTGCGCCTTTTATTTTATCTGTCATTTCATCGTAAAGTAATTCGATGTAATTTTCTAAATCTAAAAGATTTGCTTTTTCTTCAGATTTACTTGTAGGTGGTTCGTCAAAAGAACTTGAATCTACGCTTTCGGTGCTTTTAACTGAGATAGAAGATGCGCATTGTTTTCTATACTGTAAGTACCGCAATAAATGTTGTACTTCGTCCAATTTTGAAGGATGAATTAGTTTACATTTGTTGATTACATCTTTGGCTAAAGCAGCGCAATTTGTAGCTGGATTCAAGCTATGAAACCGAATCAATTTTTGACATTTTTTCTGATCTCCGATCATTGGCTGGCCATCGTCTCCTAAAATGAGAGCTTCGACTTCGTAGTTCACAATTAAACAATTTTCCGTTGGGTGTATGTCCACTGTACCCGTCTTGACTTTCTTTTTAATATATCTAGCTTCTCCAGTAGGCATTGTAACTTTTACTTGAATTCTTCAGGAAGTGATTTCAAAAGTGATAACACGAAGTGACGAATCAGCAGGCATTCAATGTAAAACACATTATTCGTTTTCCATTTAGTTGTTGGATGAAATTTGGATACTCAATGGCACTTTCACTGATTAATAGTGGTCAACTTTAAAACACATAATTAGAGAATTCAACTTTCTTTTGGATTTGGAATTGAATTGAATTTGTAATCAAACATGAAAAATATAACAACACCTATTAAGGACATGGAAAAAAAACTGGACAAAGCCAACCGATCACATTCATTCATCCATTTTGAGTTCAATATCCAAAGAAATAAAAAATAATAATTATTATATTGTAATAAACAATTTTTTGAAATTTAAAAATCGAAAAATGTAATTTAGAATAAAATTACTCATTACACACTACTTTTAAATCACAAAAAATGAAAAACTATGGAGTTGAAATGAGAATAATTTGAAAAAACCAGATTTAAATTAGAATTTCAAAACTCAAAATGGCAGGTTGACGCAATCTTCTTCACGTAAAAGCTAAATTCAAAAATGACAGATTTCAAACAAAAATTTTAATTATTAAATTTGTTTTGTTTTTACTATTTTACTTAAGTTTTTAGCATTTTTTTTAAATTGTAGTTTATTCGTTTTGTAATAATTATACTTAATAAACAGTGTATTTTAATAAATTGGATCATTGGAGCAACTTCTCAGAATGAGTTTTTCAAGCGACGAGGTGAATTTTTTGGTGTACCGATACCTTCAAGAATCAGGTATAAACATCTTTAGAATTGTTTTTTAATCAAAGTGACTAAAGAAATCACATTTTAGCGCAGTTATTGCGACTATCCATCTAAGAATAGTATTTGCTGATGGTTGCATTATTTACTTTGAATGCAGTAACAATTTCTTTTTTATAGGATTTAAACATTCTGCTTATACTTTTGGTATTGAATCCCATATTTCGCAATCCAATATAAATGGAAGTTTGGTTCCACCGGCAGCATTAATTAGTATTTTACAGAAGGGTCTTCAGTATACTGAGGCTGAAATTTGCATCGGAGAGGTGAGACATCGTATTAGTTTGACATGATCATTTAAAAATAGCTGTACTCACGTTTAGTATAGATACAGACTTATAACTCCTACAGAAATTATACCGACCAGGATGAATACTCCTACAGTATCGCTAATATTGAATTTCACCGTTAGTTCTGATCCATATTTTTGAATGCACGTACTTACGTTACCAACAGTTGTATAGTTAATATAAACTGACTTTTTGTATGGATGTTTGAGCATATTATTATCCTTTGAAAATGTACTGTTTGCTTGAGTAAGATTCACGAAAGGTATTTTACCGATGATTATATTTTCATCGAGATAAATCAGTGTTGCGATCATCAGAGAACTGGATAATAATGCAATAACAATACTTATATGAATTAAAAATAAAGTTGACATATTAAAATCTTAACTTGATTCAATAATTTTGCCTTTGAATGTGTAAATATATCTGTAAAGTCTTATATATATTGTAGCCAATTATTTTTTTTTAAATTCTGTTACAAAGTTCAAAATTTTGAAGTAATTGTGTTTCAGGATGGATCTGAGCAAAGACTTACGGAAGGCTTATCGCTTATCGATGCAGTTATGCCTGATGTTGTATCTAGCAGATCAAATCATATCGCTAAGGTTAAAACTGAAGGGGATATGCCTGTGGATGGTAAATTGTGGATTCATAAAGGAATTGAACTATCTAAAGAATACTTATATATATTCAAATTTTCTCCAACAGAAACAAACAATACGACTGCGGTTATGCCACCAGTCGTGCTTGGCCTTAATGAACCTGATATTGATAGCAGTTTAGAGATTCCAGCCAGTCGTTCGGTGGTTTTAAAAGGACACGAATCGGAAGTTTTCATTTGCGCTTGGAATCCTACTAGTGACTTACTTGCTTCGGGGTTTGCGTATTTAAATATTACTTTTTCTACCATTGAATATGCTGTCTAACAAACCTTCATGTTTTAGATCTGGTGATAGCACCGCACGCTTATGGGATATGACAAATACTACCGTACCTCTTGGACACCAACAAATATTGAGACATTGTATTCAAAAAGGAGGTGCCGAAGTTCCCAGTAATAAAGACGTCACTTCTTTGGATTGGAATGTACGTATATTTTGCCTTAGATTTTTTTTTTTTTTAGTTGCCAACTTTTGATACTTTTAGTGTGATGGTACGTTACTTGCCACCGGGTCTTACGATGGATATGCCAGAATATGGAAAACCAATGGAACTTTATCAAGCACGTTAGGACAGCACAAAGGACCGATTTTTGCGTTGAAGTGGAATAAACGAGGAAATTACATACTTAGCGCTGGAGTTGATAAGGTAAGAATTTAGAGAAATGAGAGAAAATTTGTCGGTTGATTTCGTCATTTTATATATGTTTTTGTATCTTTTTTTAGACTACCATTATATGGGATGCGGCGTCGGGGCAGTGCACTCAACAATTTTCTTTTCATTCTGCTCCAGCTCTGGATGTCGACTGGCAATCAAATACTAGTTTTGCCTCTTGTAGTACTGATCAATGCATTCATGTTTGCAAATTGGGAGTTGATAAACCAATTAAATCGTTCCAAGGACATACAGTAGGAAAACGATCGAGTTTATCTTCTAGTCAAATACCGCAGTTAATATGACTTGATTTTTAACAGAATGAAGTTAACGCTATTAAATGGGATCCTCAAGGAATGTTGCTTGCTTCTTGTTCAGATGACATGACCTTAAAAATTTGGTCAATGAATCAAGACTCTTGCGTTCATGATTTACAAGCGCACAGCAAAGAAATTTATACTATTAAGTGGAGTCCTACAGGTCCTGGAACAAATAACCCCAATATGAATTTAATTTTAGCTAGGTCAGCTGATGGTCTAATTATTACGTTAGTATGTAGTAGATTTTATTTTTCTATGTGTGATATTTAATTGCAGCGCATCCTTTGATTCAACGGTACGATTATGGGATGTTGAACGAGGAGCATGTATTCATACGTTGACGAAGCACACCGAACCTGTTTACAGCGTGGCGTTTTCACCTGATGGTAAATTTTTGGCTTCGGGGAGTTTCGACAAATGTGTGCACATTTGGTCTACTCAGGTAAAAATTATTTTCTTTTACTGATGAGGCAAAACGACCAATGGAATTGACATGTAATTTTATTTTCAGACTGGACAATTAGTTCATAGTTATAAAGGAACTGGTGGTATCTTTGAAGTATGTTGGAACTCTAGGGGCGATAAAGTTGGAGCTAGCGCATCAGACGGAAGTGTAAGTAAACTTAAAGTGTATTTGCGTGAATCAATAACCGTCTCTAACCATTTTCAATTTTTCAGGTTTTTGTTCTTGATTTGAAAAAATAAGATGATCTAGAAGAAAGCTGGTTTTTCTATCGGATACGTTTCCTCTTTCCTCGAATTGTCATTATTGTACCATGTGTTAAACTTACCAGGGATACTTTTTTGAAGACTTTTTAAAAATTGTTGCATTTTATAAATGTTTGTATTGCGGCGGAGGGTAATAAATAACTGTATTTTATGTTGTATATAATTCGATATCTTTGGGATGAACTTTTGGACTTTTATATTTGTGTTATTCAAACTCCCATTTTTAATTTTTTTGTAAATAAATGATTTGACATTTTATGAGCTGACAATTTTTACGATTTTTCAAGGAATAAATACGACAATTTAATTAAAAACTTTTATTACAAATCAACACAAGTCATTAAATTATGCATGAGCATCAGGAGGAATAGATCTGATGATATCGGAATCCCCTGGGTCCGTAACGGACAACGTACTGACACGGAAATATTTACCGCAAGCAGTTCCCAATTCAATGTTGTTACCAGAGTAATGATGAACTCCGGTTTTGGCCAACATAGCGTAATACTCGATTTCAGATTTCCTAAAAATACATAGCAACGTTTAGCATAAAGAAAACGACGAGAAATAATGCAATTACGAAAAGTTACATGATAACACGGTCTATAACAGTTGTTATGAACGGGTGACACATTTGCAGTAGCACGATTCACTCAAACGATTGCGGTACGTTAAATCACAATACACAACAATCGTGTTTTGCAAATACGATTAGAGACTACTCCATAGGTCCCCTTAAATATGATTTACACCGAGGGGTGGCCTACTTCTCAGTCTCACCTTAAAGGAGGTGTATTGTTAGCAATGATGACCAATTTGGCTTTTCCTTGTCTAAGGGTCTTCAACGTTTGCTTGAAACCCAAAACGCATTTTCCCGACTTCATAACCAACTGAAGTCTGGTGTTGATGCTTTCCATCGCTTTTTTCTGCAAAACATAGAGTAAATAGTGCGAATTTTGAGATACATGGATGAACTTAAGAGAAGCGCGCGTGCATAGTAATAATGAATAAAATATAAAAATTTACAAGAGACGAAACACTTACCGATTTCTTTTGGATAGCCATTGTGAGGTTGTTATTTGTATTTAAATAAAATGTGAAAACTGTTACAAATACGACGGCCTAAGCCACACGATACTCGTGAGATTAGCGATGGATCTAACTTCCGAAATTCCGATTTCAGAGAGAAATTTTGTACAACGTGCATCAATTTTTAGCTTTCGTCGGCTCGTTTAGCACAATCGAAAAAATTTCAACAACCATGACATGAAAAGGTCGATAAAAAAGTTCGATAAAATGACGTATCTTTATTAAATACTAAAATTTTCAATTTTTTGTTCGAAAAATGCTTTTTATGCTTGTAATCTGAAAAATAAACCTTTGAAATCAAGTGTAATTTTGTGAAATAATACTTTGACTAATCATGCGGCATATCAAGCCAGGTATTTTGAGATTTTCAAAAAAAAAAATTATAAAATAATACGACAAAATTACAAAATAGGTAAGAACCGACCGTACCAACGATTCCTGTATGACGTCACACTTTTCAAATTATTATTAAAACACAACCTTACTTTCAACAAATACCGTTCTGTAAAAATTCTGCGCTGGAGATTGATTTTTTAACATTTTTAACCAATTACGCAGAACAACAAAAGTTGACGTTATACTAATCTTGAAAAATTTGTTCTTATTCGTGGTTTCGGATGATAATGTCGTTTTAGATTTGGTTTCCTCAGTAAACTAATTAATTTTTTTAAGTCAAACTGTTTCAAACGATAGAACATTGTTCGTGATCGCGTCGTTAACTTACAGTGTCGCTGAACTGGTTTTCATTTTGTTACGCTATTTGTGTCGCATAACTTTTTCGTTTTATTTTTATTAGTAAAGCAGGTGTGTCAATTATCTGCTTGATTTTGTGTAAACGAACCTTCCGGTACATTATAAACCCTTTAAAACATTTTCACATTGAAAGTGATATCAATATTGTGTATGTGTCTTAAATGCAGCGAGTAAAAGGACACGGAAATCAAGGTAAATATTACCCCAAAGTATTCGCTCCACGATCGAATGGTATTTTAATTGCGACGAATGTATTCGTGCTTAAATAAAAATATGTTGCCATCAAACCGGTGTTTAGTTAGAATTGTAATTGCGTTGAAAAAAAATTATTGTTAGAGGCGTGAATTGGAAATAAAAATTGTTTTGTTTAGGTGGTGTACGAAATGGAACTGAAAACAGCGAACATGAAAACGTGAATAATTGGACAGCTCATCAAGTATGTTTGTTATTTATTATTGATGCACAATGTCTGTTTTGAATATTACGCACATTGTTGATTGTTGAGTTTAGGTCATTTACCTTGGTATTGGCATTGTCGAGTATGTTTTCCTATGTATAAAAAAACCGGGTATTTTTTGTTTTTAGAATTATAACGCCGCGCCAAATGGGTCTCTAACGGTTGCTTCGTATTCTATGTCAAATTACTATGGAGCTTCATATCCTTACCCGGCATATTGTGTGGGAGATGGTGCCAGTACATGGCCTAATACCGAAGGTATTACTTATATGAGTGAATATAACGGACAAATGGCTCCAGCAGAAGCATCTTACGGCATGGAAGGCATGTTCGGTACAGCGTTCAGCGCTCCTTACGGGCAAACTGGCGCACCGAATGCTACCTCTTTCAATTACTTCCCCGGTAACGCCGATTACCAAGCGTGGGATACGACGGGCGCGTCTATCCCTCAAATGGCCGATAAACAGTATCAAGAATATTATAGGGAAAATTTGTACGACAGTAGCAAAACGATGAAAGGTCTGGATCAACGATTACATAACTTAGATATAAACGCCGATACGAATTCGAACAAAATGCTTGACGCGTCTAAGTACTGCTACGGAGTGGCGAAAGCCGACCCTTATATAAACTCAGCTCCACCGACTGCCGAAAAGAAGACAACATGGGCATCGATTGCGAAACAACCGGCGAAACCGATGCCGCAGACTACGAGCAGCGGCACGAAGAAGAAAGGACCTGGTATGCCGCCTCCGCCGGTCGTACCAGGGCGTCATAATATCGATTTGAACACATGGGAAGTGAAAAACAACAACGTTTCTAAGCCGCCGGTAGCCCAAGCGCCGCCACCTCCTCCTACAGTCAATTCGCTGGCGAAACCGATCTGGAATGGTCCAATTATCAATCCGGAACCGCCGTCTGAACCGCTTCTACACATGAAACCGAATATCGCGGCGCCGCCGCCGGTATTACCGTGTACCTCCGCTCCGCCTCCGCCGATCGCTCAAAAAATCTTTACGAATAACGTGATAACGAACAGGCCTCCGCCGACCGCTACCACATACCAAGCGCCACCGCCGCCGATCGCTAGAGCGCCCGTGTCTACGTCACCTCCTCAAGTACAAGCTTCGCCGTCGCCGATACCTTCGACGACGCGCTCGTCGTCGCCTCCGCCGACGCATTCGCCTCATTCGGTAGTCGATAAATTGAGGGATAAGAATAATTATAATCCATCTGAATTAGAGTTACCACCCAAAGGTACGCGTTTCTTTGTAATTAAATCGTATTCCGAAGACGATGTGCATCGTTCGATCAAGTACGAAATTTGGTGTTCGACCGAGCACGGCAATAAACGTTTAGACGACGCGTTCAACGATCAGAAAAACGTTAACGGAGCCGTGTATTTGTTTTTTTCGGTCAACGGTTCGGGGCATTTTTGCGGCGTAGCGCGTATGATATCGGCGGTCGATTACGGAGCGTCGAGCTCCGTTTGGGCTCAAGATAAATGGAAAGGGCAATTCAGAGTTCGTTGGATTTACGTTAAAGACGTGCCAAATGGTCAATTAAGGCATATACGCTTGGAGAACAACGAAAACAAACCTGTAACTAATTCGCGAGATACTCAGGAAGTACCGTATGACAAGGGCGTAGGAGTTTTGAAAATTATTCACGCGTATTCGCATACCACATCGATTTTCGACGATTTTACGCATTACGAGAAACGCCAAGAAGAGGGAGATTGTAATAAAAGAGCGCCGCCTCCGATTCATCAGCCGTCCCACAGGAATACAGCATTCAACACCAGGAATCCTCAAAATAAGGTAATTTATCGTTCTACTATTGAGTCAAATTTACAATTCGATCGTTGAGAAAATCATCAAAATTGATGAGTTACAAACGAGACTTTCACTTGTTTCGAACAACCTTTACATTCAATGGTTCGTAGGTCATTTTAATCATTTATAAGCACATCAAAAGAATTGTTTCATGTTTCATTTACATTTCGATACCTTATGGATATTTTTTCGTATAAAGTGTACCCTTATATTTCTCTTTTCTTGATGTCTCGCTATACATTCGTATCCTACATTAAAAGAATTGAACGTATTGAACGATAAATATAACGAGGAGGATAATGAGATTTTCATTGGTTGTTCTTCTTTTTACACAATTGCTTTCGTTACATCTCGACCAATATTTACTCGATAGGAAATTGCTTCGGATGAACTCTTCTAATGAGAAATAAATATCACGATATCGATAACAACTCCAATGATACGTTCGCCAATCAATCATTTGCGTAAATAAACAACGTGCTTTTCATCCAAATTAAAATAATCTCCATGTTGAAGAAAAAAGTTAACAGCACCAGGCGTGTTTTTCTAGTCATGCGGAATTTATGATTTTCCCCCTTATCCACTCCCTTTGCAGCTTTATCTCTATACAAACAGAATATAAAATTTAGGATACACGTAATATTTCTTTTTTGGCGGAAATAAACGGAAAATGTTTGTTTAACGAAAATAAAAGATGGTTGTGGAGAAGAGATAACATCCAAAGAAATGGATTAATTTTTGAAATTTCCCGGTAAATTAAATCAACTTGTATTTGCACAGCAATGGGTCCTCTTCGTGCTTGTAACCATTCCGGAGCTGTGACAAACTGTGAAAGCTTTCGCACCTATTTCACTTATTTTCCTCTTCTGCATGTTTACTCGAAAAATATATAAACTTTCTGGGTACAGTGTAAATGAAGAATTTTCCCTTCGTAGTACTCTCGAGAACGTATGAAAAAAATTCCATTTTTATGCCTTATTTATTTATAAATTTTCGGAAAAATTGGTTTTCGCATGATTCGTGCGTATTCGTAGAGAAATTCACATAATTTTCGCGTATTTCAGCCAAAATTGCATATTTAAACAATTTTTTTGCTTAAAATTTCCATTTCATTTATGCGCGATCCTTGGGGAAGGGGGGCATCAATGTAAAAAGTGAAAAAGTTCCCCCAGTGTTCCAAGTGAGTTGTTTGCTAAATCTGGCAATCATGGTTTCATCATCAGGCTGCATTTTTAATAAAATTACCACTCTCGCTTCCCTCGTACAATTTTTTCTTTTATTTTTCAAATTAAAAAATTTGATCATCGTTGAGAAAAACAAATTACCCGCCTTGAAAAAATTGTGACGTCAGCGATGGCTCGATCTCTTGAATATAAATTTTTTATGGAAATTTTTTTACTACAAACGACCAAAAAAATTTATCTTTGGCAAAATTTAATTTTTTATAGTTTTAATGAAGTTTATGAAAGTGTCTTCGTCATTGTAAAATTTATTCTTCCTTTTATCACAACTTGGAAATTTGTCATCCCTCCCCCACCACTTTTTACGAATTTTTTTGGAAATTGTGATTTATTTTCCCTCCCCCATTCTCATCCCTTCTGAAGCGTCTTCGTCATTATAAAATTTATTCTTTTTTTTTTCACATTTGAACAATTTCTCGCCCCTCCCCTCCCCACTTTTTAACAATTTTTTTGAAAATTGTGTTTTATTCTCCCCTCTCCGTCTCCCTCCCATGTTGCTGAGTCAAGCACACCTTCAGTTGGTCGTCTTGGCCGCCATTTTGGAAATCATCTAGTCGATTTCCACGGTAAAAATAACGTGAATACCCGCATTGAAAAATAAGACATTTCGTTTTTCATGATCGCTTGTGCCAGTACAAGAACTAGGTTGTGGAAAGGTGTGAAAATCTTTTTTTTTTCATTGCTCGAAGCGATGTGAAATTGAAAACTGAGGAGCTGTCATAAACAGATTTTCGAAATGAATTACATTCATTTCGAAACTGTCTAAATTTTGTATTAACGAAATAGTGAACATTTTTTGAAAATTCACGTGTTTAAAAGTTCGAAGCCGCGATCGATAATTTGAAAAAAATATACGAAATAAATTCAACCAAGTTGAAGAAAATTTTGGAATAGAAGCGAAATTCTATTTTTAATAGCGGTGATAAAATACGAAAAAAAATTTGTAAATAATTTAACGTATCGTATTGCTCGAAGTCGATTGAAAATTTTTACCAAAAGTTTCGAAAGTTGTGAAATTTTTGTAATAAAAAAATATGATAAATTGTTTTTCGAGAAGATGCGAAAAAATGTGAAAATTGAATTTAACGCTCGTGTTTTCCAGCATTTCATCTTTTTCGTGTAAATAATACAAGTAAGAAACTAAATTAAATGGCCTTCTCGGTGTAATTCATATTGTATTTTTTAATACTTAAAAAGCGACAATGGCGAAGAAGCGTTGAAAAATAAGCCATAGAAGCTATTCCAAACGCCTGACGCATTTACTAACGACAAAGCCCATAAATATAAATTTAACGTCAATTATGTGGATTTTTTCGAACCGCCTTTGGAACCTAACGGAAAACTTTTCCAATCATTTCGAGGCTAATTTGCGAAAAGCGTTAAGACGACTAAAAGTAAAATCCCACGACTAATTTACACACGCCGCGCAACATAATGAGCTTCGCAGTCAAAGAGCGAACTGGAAATTCCGAGTATTCGATTAATTTTTACGACCGTTGCAAGAGATATCGCAAATTTCGCGTGGCTTTTCGAAACGCAGTAATTCGATGGTGAAAATGGCAAAGTGACGGTTTTGAAAATATCCTCTTCGATGTTGGAATTGGAAACAAAGGGCGATTTTTTATAAAAATAAGGAGAATCATAAGTATACGTCATTTTTTTACGCGTGTATGAGGAAAAATCACCCACATTTCGCATAATAAAAAGGACACCGCGACGATGGCTATTTGTAAAGTAATTTTATTGTCGCCTCCTACTCGATGGAGTGTATTTTGGGAAATATACGTTTTTGGAGTTATCGACGCGAATAAAAGGAGCAGAAAATACACACCTACGAGTTTTTTTTTCGCAAATCGACAATTCCGTTTGGAAGGAAATTCTCGCTTCGTCGGGTACCAAAATATTTCCATACGGCCAAATACGCGTGGAATTCTTTACTATGGTTTGTGCTGCGAAAAGCAATATCTTAAAATAGCTCTGTTTAGATTCAATTCGCCGTGGATGTTGACGAATGGTGAAATCCAGGGAGCGAATGTCAAAAGCAGTCTGAGTTAGCCTTGGAGGGTAACGTGAAAACGAAACAAAAGATGGGTTTTTAAAGAGCTCTGAAATACTTTGTGAGTTTATTAAAAACACGTCTGCCACAGCTTTGGTGGAAAATTTCTTCGAAATACCTGGATTTTAAGTTCAAGATTAAAAATATGCGAAATTTAGTCGAAAGCGATCCCCAAGTGTTGGGAGTTGAAAGCAGAGATGTAGCTATTTCCATTCCTGGGAGGAGTTTTACTCGTGTATTGTGAAATTTGCGTTTTCCATTTGATGTTTGGAAAATCAAAGTAGTCTTGTTCAGAGGTTATACGTTTAGATTTTACGTGGGTTTCAGAAAGTAACAATCGTGAGGAAGAGAAAGCATCTCGTTAATTCTTCATTATTATAATTCATAAAATTTAAAAAGATTTTCGATTTTTCTTCAGTTCTCATAGAATTTTTCAATTCAACAAAGTTATTTTCCAGTTGCGTGGTCGTTGGTAACACTGATGATTTAAAATTAAATACATAAATTTTCTCGAAGCGCAAGTTCATGTCATGTGCAAGTTCGATTGAAAGATTTAGATGAAAGTATAAAGCAAGATTTACTCGTAAAATGACATCTGAAACTTTGGAAATAGTCACTTTGGATCGTCGCAGTTTCGTGACAATTTCAGCAACGGAAACGACAATTGTTATTGCTCTCAATTTATATGAAGTATAAAAATTACCATTTTTTTTTCTGATTTTTTATGCTGAAATCGCCTATTTTTCGGTTTTCGAATATTTTATGGAGATGACGTCTCATTTGAACGATTCTCATGAGCTCGTAAACATAAACTATGGTATTTCTCGATATTGTCTGGGTGGTATTTCCCCATCCCCTCTTCACCTCTCGTCTTCCATTCAAATTATCAGGTTTATAACCGCTTTTTAGATTTTAAAAATTCGCCAAAATTAGAAGAATGAAATTTTGACGTTGATACATATTTGATTCATGACATATTTTCAAAAAATAATCGTGGCCTTGAAATTTGCAAAAAATACGTGTGTTAATGTGAGTGAAAATTCATCAAAAACCAAAAAATCAACTTCGGTGAATGAAATTTATTTTACTACACTTTTCTCCATTAACGTGCTTTTTTTCTTTGTTGTGGTTGAAATTGTAATATGTTTCAAAAAAAATACTTTTTTAAATTAATTTTATCGAAATGTGCGATACGAAAACTGCAGGTTTTGCTTCTTAAACCCATTAAAATTCCGAGAAAATTGCGATTTTCACTTGTACGCAAGCTCGTGCTTTATGGTACAGAACGAATATTTTGAACTTTTTAAATATTTTTTTTTAATATCTGTTATGACCTTGACGTTTAGTTCAAAAAGTAAATTTTTTTTCATCGGAAAAACTCATGCGTCATCATTCTTATCTTCATACATTTGTAAATCTTCTCTTTCCATCATTTGTTGTTATATGTATTTAAAAATAGGAAATAAATGAGAAGTCGAAACATTCAAAAAAATTAGTTTGGACGTTCAAGTTAATTCACTATTGATTATAATATTATTTATAATATGTATGACTAAAGTCCATGTTGAATTATCAATTTTCAATTCAATTTTGTCTTCTTTGATATTAAAATTAGGAAGATTTATAATTCTTCGATTAACGAGGTGATTAAATTTCAAATTTGTGGGCAAATTTAAAAAATTTTTCAAATGGTGAAATTCTGCTTTACATTTTTGATGTACTTAACTCGAATTTTTTTTTCACTCTTTCAAACGCTGCTTTAAAAATTAGGAAAGTATTTTGAGGAAATGAATTTTCAAAACGAGTTATGACTTAAGCTATCTAACAAATACTGAAATAAGTGAAGGTAGTGAAAAAATAGTGTAAAAATAAAAAAAAAAAAACAAAAACGAAATATTTTTGAAAATGTCACAAAAAAATGTTCATTTTTGATAAAAGACTGGCAATTTTTTATGAAGTGGTAACTCTGTCGGAATACGTGACGTCATAATTTTTTTTTTTAAATAATATAATAATGCGTTTATTTTTTATAATCTTATATATATTAAATTTTAATTTAATTTCTTTTTTAAGTACAGATTTTCTTCTAATCTGAAATTTGAATTTGTTGATGAGAAAGGAGAAGGGGGTGTAAAGTTAAGAGGTTTTTGAAAATTTGGTAAAAATGTAATGAAAAAATAGTAATTTAAAAAAAAAATCAGTTAGATGGATACCTCGTGACGCCATTTCAACTTTTTTTTTTAAATATCAAATCAATTTTATTTTTGAAATCGAACCTCCTTGTCATTTCTGGATGAATTACTGCGGAAAAACTAAAATATGAAATATTTTGAGCCCTAAAAAGGAAACATGATACAATCGATTCATAAGTAATTTCGGAATACTGAAGTCCATTTTATATTACACTTACAATCCAAGTTTCCTGTTGCGGTGAATTTTTTCAACGTTTTTGTATTTTCTTTTTATTTATTCATTTTTTGGGGCTAAATTGATCGAACCAATACTTCGCATTAATTTTCAACTCTCCGGCTGTCTCTTTTTATTCGACGAATTCGAAATAAATCGTCAACACAACGAGTCGTGATAATGAACGACACGAGTTCGATTACAACGTCTACAAACTAATAAAACCCAGAAGAAGGAAAAATTACGCAAGGACGTCCGAATTCATCGGGATATAATTTAATTAAAAAATATACACGACATCGAGTCGTCCAAGACGTTATAGAATTTCGCTCGCCAGTCAATTAGAATACAATTGCGAAGAACGCAAAAAAATTCATCCGCTTTGGTAAGAAGAAGAGAAAAAACGCCGCCTCGGCCATGGAAACCTCTTTATTAGGCGTCGTGTTTTAGCGAGCAAAAGCGATGAAAAAATCCAATTATGCCGAAATTGACGAAAAATTTCTCAAGGATAGGTAAATTTTTTCGAGCTTCGGAAAATTGTAAGGTTTCGGTTAAAGAAAGCGGCGGTTTTTCGCTTTCTTTGTAATTTTTTTACATCGAGTAATCGTTTTAGATGGATGACGTTGCTCGATTAATTTCTACGTCGTCTCGAATGTGAGTGAATTTTTCATGATGTAGAATGTCGAGTCTTGCTGCGTATGTGAAGAGACGATTTCTCTATGGGAAAAGTATTTTTCGCCATATTGCCGAATTAATTTCGCGACCTGTTTGTTTTCGTATGTGTGAACGAAACCGACATCGATGTTAATTACGTCATTGGTAATTGACGACAGCATGAGAAGCGCGTTTCAAATCATCTAGACAAATTTGACGTGTTTTTGTGAGGAGAAAAAAACAGCATTGGTGGTTTACCAGACCGGGACCGCGAATCGATCGTGTAGTCTCGCAGGACCATGTGCGGCTGGAGTTGAAGTAACGACAAATAAATCCATACGAGCCTAATCCGATTCATTTTTCTTGACCTAGGGAAATTTTTTATTGCGAAAGAGAAATGAGTGGAGGTTAAGAGACGACGCGCGTGTTTTCTTATGTTGGTCTGGTACACGCGAAATTTCTTCTAGAATTTGTTTGTTGCCTTATGCGAAATTATCGCGTAACTTTCCACCGAATGAGAGTGGATGAGGAGAGAGACGGTCTCGCTTTCTCAGTCGCAGTGTCGTATTCGCAATTCACACGTGTATTTTTTTCGCCTTATGTATCGAAGGACTCGTCTGGTGTTCTCCAGCTTGACGCGGGGTTAAGGGTGAACAGCGGGTGGAAAATTGGCGTTATCAGTGTCATCCCAGATAAAGAGACAATTGCAGGATTGTATTTCGATGCTCGTTACATGCTGCCAGAAATGTTATGGGGAGTAACTCCGTTCGAAGATGAAGCTCGTTTAATTCTTCGTTATTTATAGGATGCTCGTAAATCATCGAATATATCATTTTATGACGTTTAAGTAAAATATTCGTAAACTATGACGAAATACATGTAATCGATACGAGTAAAGTGGTTAGAGTGCTGCAAGTAGTTACCGGTATTATTTCGTTACATCAATTATTTCTGAGCTATGTGCAAAAAAATTGATTAAATTCGTCGAAATTATATAAAAATTACGTAAATTATTTGATAGTGGGTGGCTAATTCGACAACCAGATGAAGATTTAAAAGAAGGAAAATTTCTGCTAATCGACCCCCTCCCCTCCCCTCCTCTAGCAAAATGTAGGAATACTTCACTTGGCGGGAAAAAAATAATTGCGTTTGCAAACAAATTATTTTTTCAATTCGACAAGAAGAAATTACCCTCTAGAATTCCATTCCCCACTCCCAAAATTCAAGCCTCGGTCCGCATCTGCAACAATATAGACGATTTAAATAAAAAAAAATGGAAAAATACGTTGATCGTCGATGACAAAAAATTTTTTTAAATGACAAAAACTGAAAGAAATTTAGATATTAAAGAAAATTTTCCAAGAAAAGTATTCTCAATGTCACATTAAATGTTCAGAGTGGGGAGTTCAAATACTTTTTTTATTGAACGAAGGAGAGGGAGGATTTTCTCAAAATGAAATTTTCCAACAATTTTTTATGCTTTTGAAGCAATAAAGATAATTTATCGTATCTTTTTAAATTTTCGAGATTTTTTTCCAACATTTATCTTGGTTAATTCAATTTTGAAAATATTATTTACTAGAACGCATTTTGTGAATTTTTGGTGATTTTTTGAAAATTGGTAATCTCATTTTGCATATTTTCTTCTAAAAGACATCTCCAATCGGTGCAAATTTTCTGAACTTCCCGTGAAAATTGTGTGAATATAAATTGAAACAAGTTTTATATTTTTGCATTTTTTTTTTAATTTTATTTTCACTTTTTAGATTTTTTTAATTTTGGTGTTCATAAAATGCGAAATTTTGTTTAAAAAATGGTAAGTCGATTAGGAGACGTTATTTTCGTGTCTGTATTCTTCTCTCATTTTCAACATTTTTCTAAAAATTATAGCAGTAAAAAAACGTATTTTTTTCAGTTTTCAAAATTGTTATCTATGAAATACAACATACAAAATTTTCTAAAAAAAAAAAAAGTTGAAGCGAAGTCGATTGGGAAACATTATTTTGAATCAATATTTTTTTCCATTTCGTCTAATTTTCAACATTTTTCTGAATTTACATTTTAGGGATCACATTTCATCATAAAAATATGATTCACTTTACCACGAATATATCGTTTTAATGAGAAGTTGACTTTTCGGGACAAATTATTCCAATTTTTCTTCATTCTCGCCATCTTTACCCAATTCGCGTGAATTTAAATATGACGATTTTCTCACATCTACGGCGTCCATTTTGTTAATTTTTCATGTAATGTTTGCCATGAATCACATATTTTTCCGACTGAAAAAAAATTCAACGAGATGATGTACGTATTATTTGATTTTTAAAGTTGTGATGATGATTCGCTTCGAAAATATTTATTCGGTTGAATTATTATATAATTTTCCGACTATTTTATTACGTACTTTTTGCGGGAATTTCACTAGCACGATTTATTCTTGACGAGTAAATAATTTCACAGCACGGTACAATTTTCGGTTATCAATTGATTCATCATACTTATTTCAAAATTACAATTTTTTTGGAAACGAATTGAAATCGATCAAATATTGATGGAATTTTATTATCGATATATTGATCAATCTGATTACATACGTATTTGAATATTCTATTTTACATATTTAAAAAAATTTTTACGAACAAAGAATTATATCATCAAAGATAAGATTATATTCCTTTATTTAATAATTTTTCACGTACTCGAACGAACCGAGATGAAAAAACTTATCGATAATTTTCATTTCAGGATCGAGATCGAGACGGCGGCGGTAATAATTACTCGTCGAATCACAACCGTCGCGGCGGCGGCGGCAGTGGCAGTGGTGGAGGAAGCAGCGGCGGTGGTCGTAATAACAATGGCAATAGTTTCACTAACCACAGGAGCCAATGGAACTCATTACGATCATAGTTTAATTAGTTGTACAATAGTTGTTTTCCCCCCTTTCTCCTCTTCTGGTTCGACGCATTAATAATCGCCGATGGTTGGTTTTTTTTTTTGATTAACGTAAAAAAAATGAGAAAAAGACAGAAAAAGCTCGACTTGATGGCGATTGCTGTGTTGTTCGGAATTCGAACGTGGCACGGTTTTCGTATCGAAAATTAATTATGGTTTTTCATGATACGTAAGTATTTTTAGTAGTAGGACAAGCTGTTTTTTTTCTTTAATTTTCGGTGTGAAATTTAGTTAGTTATAATGAAAAGAAATTCTCTCGCATTTAACATATCGTCTTAACGTATATATTTTTCTAATGGAAAAAATTTTTATATGTGGAGTTTACCTTTTGTTTTATTTTTCGTAGACGACTAAATTTTTGATTTTTTTAACGATATTTTTTATGTATTTTACGCGTGATAAATTTTTTTTAAGGCTTAAAAGACGACGGAATAGCTCTGTTCGAATATTACGAGAAAGCTCGACGAATTCGCGGTAAAACGGTAATTACGGGTTACGTACGGTTCGATTTCCTGGCCGGAAATTCGATAATGATTGTTTTCAAATCGAAGCCCTTTCACGCAAGTCGCGAATCGTCGAAGCGATCGTTAACCTGAGGTAATACGCGGTTGCAATGTCGGAAATTTGTCAGGTTTCAGGTGATTTTTGGGAAACAAGGACGACGAACCGGAACGTGGGATGGACGATGCGTTCAACTGTTGCGAAATGTGATTGGAACTTCGTGTGGAAATGGCAATTTTGAAAGATCAACGCGATGGCCTGGATTTTAATCCGAGGGTTGGAGATGTCGAATGAGAATGTATCGGATTAGGGCGTTGGGAAAATTTGGAAGCGTTTTGATGAATTGAAATACCAAATGGACGAATTTTTTTTAAAGAGTGAAAGTGGTTTGAATTTTGAGGCATCCTGTATTTGTATATCTGCTCTTGCATTTTTGATTTAGAGTTTTCATGAATTGAAAAAAATACTTCAGTTTTTCGGATAATTCCGAAATATCGAAAGTCGTTAGTGTCGTAGAAAATTAATAGGTATTTGCAAACTAATCGATATATCGATTATCTCAATTCGTGTATTCAATTGTTTTAAACGATTTTTTTTCTTTTTTTAAATTATAGTAAAACTTTAAATTGGAGAACAATTTTTAAAAATTTCCATTTGCGGATTTTCACTGTGTAATTACATCGATGTTGATGTGAATTATTATAAATTGATGAATTATCGATTTTCAGCTATTTATGTTTTAAATTATCAACGAAATTTCGGTCATTTTATTTTAATTTCCAAATAAGTTTGCTCTTGATGTAAAATTCGCGTGAAAAAATCCATAAAATCGAAATACGTATTTTAGAATTATTAATTCAAAATTTGACAATTCCACGTGTCCTTTCATTTTTTTGATTTTCCGTAAATTATTCGTCGTATTTAAACGTAGAAATTTTCTAATTATCGTTTTTTTTTTCAGCGTAATTCTAATTATACTGTATGTTTTTTTTTGAACAAAAGGAAATCGACGATTCGTCGAAAAATTGGTAAAATAACCGTATATTTTTTATTTACCAAAAAGTGAAACAAAATGAAAAACGCGTAAAAACGGCGGAGCTGACGCCACGTTTGAAAATTTAAAAGAATTTAATCGGAATTTGTAAAAAAAAAAATATTTCTCTAGAGATGAAAACGTCTTGTTGGTAATTTAATTTGAAATTTTTTACATTTTATAAAATATCTTCATCTCGACGAGAAAATTATAAAAACTCGTAAATTCGCTTCATTCTTTAGATGCTTTATACAGGATGTCCTTAAAAAAAAATCGAATTGCGCAGATATTTCACGAAATTTTTTTTTCTCGGATGCTATTGTTAGATAAATCAATATTTGCACGTTGTAACTTCATAAACGAAAAAAATAACTAATGATCTCTTCTTACACTCGAATTCGTACAAATGAATTTTATTTGGTAGATTACTCGTGAAATTTTCTTCGAATTGGATTTCGTTTTCCATTAAATTAAAAAAAGATGAAGATTTGAATTTAATTATTTTAATGGAATAAGCTTTTTTTTTTAAATGAGACGCGGTGTTTTTTTGTTAATTTAATTGTTTTCCGTCGAATCACAACCCCTTTCCGACTCCCTTTTGATTGTTGTAATCGTGTACTCACGCTTATTCGGTTATGACATGTTTTTTTTATTGTAACCACGTAACTCGCTAATTTTTTGTACGATTTAATTAAAATTCGACCATTTTTTTGACTGATCGCGTAGTACTTTTCTGAGGGGGCGTTTTTCTTACATTTGAAATGTTTTGATGGGGTTTCTCATATTTTTTAAATTTTTATTTTACATACGAATACGTAGCTTTTAATGACGGTGTGAAATTTTCAATTTAAGGCTTGAGTATTTTATTAATACGTTTTCTTCGAATTGATGTTTTTTTTTTGGAATTTATTTATTCTTGTTGTTATTGTATATTGTGATAGAATTACGATATTTTCCCCATTTTTCTCTTTATCTTTCTCCGTATGTGGAATTTTATTTTTATAGGGCCGTATTTTCGGGAACGTTTGAACCATTGAAATGATTTTTTATTTCTTATATTGATTTTTTTTTAATAAATCGTACATTTATTGTAATTTTATAACGAAAAGAAAAGAATTGGTTTTTGTGTGAATTTATTATTTATTTAATTTGAAATATGAAATTTACGAGTACGCGTAATCGTACCAAAGTGATCAGTTCTGAGAACTACGAAAAACTGTAATATTTCTCACTGTATATACGATTAATAATTTATGGGCGAACCAACGGAATTTTTATTATATTCTACCGAACGACCATATTAACTATTATTAGTAGAAATATTTAATTTGATTGTGATAAAAGGGTTTGTTTTTTCTTTTGTTTTTTCTCCCTATCTTTTACACTAGCATTTGTATTAAATATAAAAGCACCCGTTAACTGAAAAATTGCGCCAACGTTTTTAATATATTTATTCCTCAGCCCGTCGCGGTTTGATGTGTGTTATTTTCTAAGTTACTCGTATGATATGGTTATATTAAAAGTTCACAATGTCGTTGTATCGATGCGATTTATAACGTATTTTAGTAGCGTAGTTTAATATTTTTATGTTATGAAATTTTTAATGGAAAGAATCGTGTGATTAACAGTTTTATCATTTTACGTGTCTTAGAGTAATTTTTTTTGTATTAGCTTGTATACGCAATTAGTTTTTAAATATTTTTAATTATAGTGGGAATCATTTTTTTTCATACTTCATCGTTTTTTTCTTTTTTTTTTCTTTTTGTTAATTATACCCGTATTTTAGAAATCACTGAAATAAATATTTTTTAATGAAATTAGGTGTTTTGTGAATATTGCTTATTAGTGGATTCAAGGTTTTTTTTGAGCTGCATATGGCGTTACTTCTCGCTTGGACGATTTACATAAAAAATGGTCATGGAAGAGTTTCGTTTTTTTATGATCTACAATTTTTGTTTGACTTTTACTCGATATCTTTAGAATTAGTGAAGTTATTTCAAACAACAGTGTAAAGCCTCATATCACTCATGATCATGGTAAATGGTAAGTCACCGTAACAATGACCTGTCATCTATGACATCTTATCATGACACTCTTTGACAACAGTAACCATGACAACCGCGTGACGCTTTTTTGTAACGCTTTTTCAACTCTGAGTGCCATAGCTAAGACGTGAAAATTCAAAAATTATATTATTTGTAGGGGGGTGAATAAAGCACCTTAAACCAAAGTTTTAAAATTTTCATTCACCAGGGTCATTGGTGTATGAAAATACAAGTTGAAATATGCTTTTTGGTGGGGATGAAATGATGGTAGTGGTTGTCGATTTTTGCTAATTACCCTTGATTTAAATTTTTTTGAACAAATAATTCGAAAAATATTTAATAATTATGTTGAATACATCATAAAAAAATAAACAAATACAATAAAAAATATAGAAATGCAAAAAAATTAAATATTTAAGTTGAATACGCCGAACAATGTTTTCTTAGAAAAACAGATCTAAATCATAACGCGGAAGACTATCAATATCAAAAAATGATGTCAGCTAAAATGGAAAAAAAATTACAACTCGAGAAAGAAAAAATTAGCTAAAAATTGCATCTGATAAATCAATCTTACGTATTTCTTCACATTGCACAAAGTTACGTACATCAGTTCTTCAATCATAATTTCGAAATTCAATACTACCCAAATTATTCTCTAATAATAAATTAATAAATACGTTGAAAAATAATGAATAATTTAAAAAAAGGTAACAAAATCATACTGAATTTGAAGACGCTTTAAAAAACAAATGAGAAAATATCACACGTTGATGATCAAGTATGAATTTACAAATTTATACTTTCATACTCGAGACCATTTCGTAATAGAAGTATAGAATTTTACAAGGAAGAAAAAAAAATTTTAAAGCGTTTTTTTAATACTTAATGAGATTTTTATATGTACTTATAAAATTCCAAGGAAATCACAAACTAATCATTTTTTTGAAAAAGATCTTTCTGAAAATATTGCCTACGAATGTACAACTCAGAGTTGAAACAATTTATTCAAAAAAAAAATGAATTATCATGTGGAAGAAATTTTCCATTATATTTGCGAAGTCACAATGTCAATATTCTTCTCATCCCCCTCTTTCCTTTAACCTATCCAGTGATCATTTCTTTTCATAGAAATTCGAGAAGAATTGACGATATATCGTCGATCGTATTAAATGGGATTAAAATGGATTTGCCTTCAAAGCTGACATGAGAAAAGATCAATCATTTAAAACAGATCTCATCCATTTATCGTCCATGTTATTTACATGTCAAATGGAACGCGACGAAATCCCATCGCTTCTTTTGGTTCCTTCGTAATAATTTACTCTAAATTGGTATTTTCAAAAAGGGCAACACTGTTTCAAAGCACATTTTCTTGTAGTTTTCCTTTTCGGCAATAAAATTCCAATTGCAATGGTTTGCTTAAGACTCAAACCCAGTTTTTTTTATAAAAAACGTACGATTTCCTTCCATATTCCAAAAATCACACTTCGATTACCAAATTCGATATTTCATCTGTTCATAAGCTTCTTCAGAATACCGATGAAAAAATACACGAAAAAATTTCAAATAAATAATCTTTTTTTACAAAAAATTTCTTATCCGTTACATCTCTCACTTCACTCGTACTCGATGATCATTAAAATCTAGGTACAAAAATACTACAAAAAAAAATCATCTTAAACATAACGTGAAAATATAAATGCTATCACAACAATCGACAAAACAAATACACGTCACATGTTTAAAAAAAAAAATGAAAAAAAATGCGAAATGAGCTAACGTCGATACACTCGACACATTTAGTACATAACAAAACAGGATTGGGAACAGATACGGAGCGATAAGGAAAAAAACGCTACGTAATAAAAATTAAGCAAAAACAGTCGGGTTCTTTATTTCTCACCTTAAGAACATGAAACGTCAAAGCGACATATTTCCCCCCGCGGCACATTTTCATTTATCAACGAAGAAGCGTAATTATACATACGAAATAAAAAAAAAAACACAAATCAGGTACATCATACCTCACATTAAACTTTTCTTAGTCAACAAAAAAAAATAACAAATAAATACTGCTTAGGAAAATCATCGAAGATTAATTCGATTTATGGAATTGTTGCGTTTGTCGAATAAACGGATGCATGGTCACAGATCCCACGGCCGTATTTCTAACCGGCGTTATCGTACTGGCGCCGATATTTTGAAACGAACTATCCACAAATGTGGCGGCCATCGGCGTCGACGACAAAGACGGCGTACATGTGACGGTGGCGGTAACCCGAGGTAACAAAGGCTGTAACCGTTCAATTAATAAGCGAATAATCGACTCTGCCGCGCTTTTTTTCATCTACAACTTTCCAACTCACTCTTTGGGTTGCTTTTGCGGACGAGTTCTTCATTTGTACCTTGGCCGTGCCGCCGTTACTTCTACCGCCGCCGCTGGAATTCTGGAACGTGTACACTGCCGCCGACGGTTTATCGTATCCGTTTAATAAACTGTAATTACTCGATACGTCGTTCTGCATCATGATTCGCTAAAAAAAATTGTCCAAAATTGACCTTATTAATATGACGGAAAATTAGAACCCCAAATTCGACCGATTTACAAAGTTTTCCGCGTTTTTCGAAACTACAAATCGTTGTACCCGTGAAAAAATACGTAAAAACCCGTACAAACAAGGGTATCCAAATTCCAAACATTAATTTTATACGCATCCGAAACAAGCGACCAAAATCGTAACGCGAGAGCATATTTTTCCACCACACCACAGAGACCCCTTTTCCAACATCCACAACCCCGGACATTAATTCTTGAAAGTCGTAGCGTGATAGCGTAACTCTCGCATTTCCATTCTAACCTGTGAGTACGAGATTTCGATATATTAAGATCCATAGGTCGTAATAAAAATTATAAAACCAATAAACGAGTAAATTACTATATTAAATTTCGACGTTTTCGTCAAGCAGTCGTGATCAATTTGGGTAAATTAGCTAATCGAAGATTTGCGCAAATGGTTCTTACCGGGGGCTCGTTTTCGCTGCATTCGGCGGTCTTCTTTTTGACGTCGTTTTTGCAAACGTGCATATGTTGATTCCAATGTTCTTTCTGTGAAAAATAAACATATTCTGTTATAAAGAGTTCCGCCGGTTTTAAAATAAATTGTGATGGGAGGAGAGGATATGGAGAGGGTGGGGGGAAGACTTAAAGAGAGGTTCAGGGCAAGTAAAATATTCCATTTAAAAAGTCCGCAGTTATAACTCGGTCCCATCTTTACTCAAAAATTTAGAATGTATCGAAAAAATTTTCGAAAAAGCACAAAAAATACTTATAAAAAATTTTTTTAAATTCTGGGATGATTTATTAAGTTCCAAGACTTTAACTTACTCAAAAATTATTCTGAATTTGTAATTAAGTATAAGTTATTCGAAGGTAAATAAATATGAACTAGGTACTTTACATAATTACCAATTTTAATCAATAATTCGTAGAATTCTAGGAGAAAAGTCGAAATTTTCTAGCAGACATTTTAATATTTTTTATTTAAAATACTTCTCATTATGCTTCAACTTTTCAAGGTTTCAGGGAAAATGATTTGAGAAAAACAGTAAATACAAAATTTATCGCTTCGGATTTATTTTCGTATTTCTTGAAATCTTCGAGATTTTCCAAAAATTCTCAATTTGAGGAGCAACAATTACCTAGAACATAAAGAAGCACTCACTTGACATTCAAAATCGCAATATGCCGTATTCCAACAACAATAATAATTGGCGCTTTTTTGACAATTCGAACACCACTGCTTGGATTTGGCTTCTTTAACGGCGCGTTCTTTTTCTTGTTCGAATTTTAATCTTTCGGAAGCCAAGTCGAATTTCTTCTGAGCGATGCTAGCTGCGCGTAATTCGGCTATTTGAACTTCTATTTGCGAACGCGATGTAAAAAACAATACACAATCAATACATAACACAAAAATGTATATCTCATCTATAAACTAAGGAAAACTCCTTAACTAACCATAATCTCTTTTAATTTCGTCAATCATCAATTCATGGTTTCTTTTCAAATTTTCAATTTCTTTTTGCAGCAAAATGACCTTAGCTCTTTGGTCACCTTTGCCAGCAATCTTATCCAACGTGTCTTCAAACGCTTTACGAAAATTGGTGTGGAACTAAAACGTGTAAAAAGGCTTTATAAATTCCGCGTATAACCACAAAACATACATTGCGAAGAATCACTTACTTCGCTCATACATTGATCGATAACCCCTCCAATACCATTTTGACTCTGGACATTTTTCGGTTGCGCGACTCTGGGCGGCTGAATGAGCAAAACGCTCGATCTAGGAGCAGCCGTACCATTGAGCGTAACTCCATTGCAAATCCTCGACTGCTGCATTTGCTGCTGAGCTTGGGATGCCGTTGGGAATACGACGTTCTTGGACACAGGTGCCGGCGCCGGAGCTATTCTAATCGGTTTCGTGATGACATTGGTGACGGTATCGTTTGACGAGGTATCAACCATCGAAGCTCTAGAAATGGCATATGCCTTCGGCGGAGGCGGCTTAGCCTTCAGTAGAGCTTGCGGTTTGGTCACAAGTAACGGCGGCGGTTGAGTTTCTAACGCGGCTTGGTTATTAATCAAAGACAAGGTGACGTTTTCGGTGATATTAACCGTGCGACAATTGTCGTTTTTCGATTTCTTCGAATCAACGGCGTCCGATTTATCTTCGATGATTGATCGTTTACGTACTGTGACCTCCGTATTTGGAACATTCTTCAACGTCGGCTTACTTGGTATTATTTTGGCTGGTACTTCTTTGATAAAAATAGGATCTTCGTTCACCGACGATCCATCACTTTCCATAGGTTCATCTTTGACCTTATCGAGGTTGAAATCAACATCGGGAACAACAACCGGAGTAGGAGTAACTTTAGAAGGCTCTTTACGTGGCGGTATCCCTCGAACGGGGGTTTTATTCATTAAAGTATCGCATTTATCCATAGATGCGAAATTTCTCACCGTAATGATATTCTTAGGTTTACTTTTGTCGTCTGCTTTAACCCCAACATTACTTTGGGCTTTGCTGTCGATCACCTTACGAATACTGCGAATACTCTGAGTAACATTTATAGGCGAATTGTTTCCAAGTGAAACGACACCGTTGCCTACATGCATCGCAACTGGTGTCGCAGTAGGAGGCGTCGCCACACTAATAAGTTTAGGCGCCGTAGTCAACACGGCCGTTTTCTCGGGAACACTGGCGTTAATTGTTCCTATACTCTTAACAGAGACTAATTTACGTTTAATTGGTTCGTGCTTCGTTTCGCCTTGGCTCTTGCTCGATTTAGACGAATCGCTTTCTTCGGCTTCGGTATCGGTATCGCGGGTTTTATCTTTACATCCCATCGGCACCAGCGCCGGTATCGAGGTGGGCTTAGGACGTTCCTTATCATCGGTAATTTTCGATTCGTCGATAACCGAAGTAGGCTCGGTCGAGGTGCTTGATTCGTCATCGGCCATTTTGGCTGTTTCCGACGCCGAATCGTTGGCCTCAGCTGAAGTAGACTCGATGGTTGACTCGTCCGTTGACGGTTCTTGCTTGGAGGTTGTTTGTTCGGCGGTTGTTGGACGTGTTTCGTCGAATAAAGTCTTAGGAGTTATGGTGCTTTTTACGCGATCCGGGTGTATTAAGTATTTCGTCGAAGTGGGGAAATTAGGATTGAAATTTGGCAACATTGTTTGCAACTGTTCTAATTCTTCGGTTGGATTGTACGGTACGCGATGCTCTGGGTAGACGAAGACGCCGTATTTGTCTTTTAGCTTTTTTATGTGTTTTTCGATTTCCTGTTAAAACAAAGAAACCATTGTGTCAAATAAAATAGGAATTAATTTTCAAAAAAAAAAAATTGGTACATAATTGAAAATGAAAATTTTTACAATTCAACTAATAATACAATCAACCAAAAACAATTGTATCGTTTCTCTTGTAAAAAATTTCATTAAAAAATTAAAATTTCATTGAAAAAAATTCACAAAAATTATAAAATTGATATTTACAATTTATTCTAAATTATTGACTTTTTAAAAAATTAAATAAAAATTTAAAAGTTGTTTAAAAAACACAAAAAAACTGTAAAAAATAAAAAACAACATAATAACAGATTTCTTAAGATAATTACAAAAAAAAATTTTTCGAACTTAATTTGGCCGATAACTGCCACAAAACCACCAAATTAATGAATCATTCTACGAGTTATTTTCATATAATTGTCGGTAAAAGATTCTAATAAAAATTTTGTTTTAGATAAAATATGCATCAATTTAAGCAACCAAAATATCATGACAAAAATTTTTTATTCAAAGGAAAAAGATTTAATTTATATTTGAATCATGAGTTCAAAATTATTAAATAAATAAATGAAAATTTTATTCTATTATTTATTTAATAAATTTTAATTCCGTAAAAAATTTATTGAGTCAACTACATTTAATAAAAAATGAATTTAATTTTGATCTCTTTTTTTAAAATAAAAAATGTTTTGATAAAAGCATAAAAAAAATGGAAAACTTCAAAAATAAAAAAATATCAAGAAAATATGACAAGCTACTTTACAAGGGTGATTTCACCTCAGGCCCGGAATCATCTGTGCCCTCGATTTAATTTTCGACAATTCGAACTCCAAAAAATCACCAAATCGAACGAGTACTCAATTCTACCCGAGAGAATTCCATACAATCATCTCGACTCTAAAAATAATCACCTGTAAACCTTCATCCAGATGACTACCAGGTTTAATTTTCACGGGCTGCGGGGAAACTTTGGAATACAGGTAACAGTCCTTCAACGGTACCCAGGCTCTGTAACAATGGCGCATCGTTTTAATATTCAAACCGTGTAAAATCGTATCATGTACAAATACCAATGACAAAGAAAAACCGAATCGTCAAAACAATCACGTCCCAAGCGGCATTGCCAAACATCTGTTTAATTTTTTTGGCACGGTTATATTTTCATAAAATTCTATCGCGTTTGCACTCCCAGCCAAGATTATTTTTCTCATAAATAAGCGTCGTCGTTAAATCCTACGTAAACGTACTTATCATGAGCTCCGAAAAATCGACAATCGACCATTTCGTCTTTGCACTTCAGGGCCTTAGCGGGCCATGGAGGATATCCTTTTAGACGCGCCCAAACAAGCAAATGAGGTCTTTTCTGCAAAACCAAATTATCGATCCGTTAAATATCAACGTTTAACACACGGAAAACTTTTGTGAACTTTGCGAAATACTTACGCATACTTCGATGAACCAAGTATCCTTACGTGCTAATAAATTATAATAACATTCGGCGCAGGTTTCTATTTCGGCGACTTCGCGTTTGCATATTTTCAGCAGGTTTTTCGCCACGTTTGTGATTTTAGCTGCTTCTGCGAAATAAATCGAGTTTTATTAGAAAAATAATCGCGGTAAAAAAGGAATTACAAAATTATGCGAATTTTTTTTCACTAATGCAAAATATTAACTTGAGTTTATTTTACAAATAAAAATTCAAGAAAAATTCCCAAATTGAATATTAAAATAACCCGAATTACATCCTGTAAAATTCTAAAATTACCATATTCCTAAAGTATTAATTTTCGTCGTATTTAGTTTTTCATTTACAAGGTTTATCGCGTCGAAAATAAAATTTGAAATTTATATTTATAACGCGATAAAAAACACCGACGTTGCCAGGTATTACACACGACAAAGATAAGTGAACGTTGAAAAGGGTCAAATTTGTGGTACATTGGCACAAGCACAGAAACAAATTTAATGTTTTCAAAACTAAGTATTTTGAATTTTTTCACGAGCCTGTCACTCGCACAATAACCATAACTAATGATTTTGCAAAGAGGTGAACAAATTAGATTCCTGTTTCATCGTCCTTTACTTCATTTCAATAACTGTCGTCGCTTTATCTTTCCACGTCTCTGGGCTTCTTAACTTCCTCTTCATCTTTTTACTCCACTTCCTTTTAATTTCCGTATTTTCTTGCTTCTTTTGCGTCATTCTTCCTGCGCCATACTTTGGTTCAACTTTTTTACTTCTCTTTTTCATTCTTTTTCTTGCCCTTTATTCTTCAACTATTTCATCATTTTATTTAATGGAGTATTTTTGTAAGTATTCGTTTAATTTATTACGATAAAATTATAGGAAAAATTCAAGCCAATTGTAAATTGTAATTCAATGAGATTGTGTAATTTGTGAAGTACTACATGGTTTCCTTCAAAAAAATCTTCAAAAATGAAATTTTTTCAAAATTTCACACGCAAAAAATTAAATTTGTAATTAGGATAGCTTCAAATAAATATGTACGACATTCAGGGTTTGAATATAAATCAAATTTTCCAGCAATTTTCCAAATTAATTCGATTTTTTTCATATATCTCAGCCGAAATTATAATTTTAAGGTTTTCAACCTGCTCCAAAAATTCAACTCGCTTTCAAATCCGAGCTGACCATTTGAAGAGGATTCCTTGTTGGCACACAGTCCCTCTTTCTCGCTCACAAAAAAATAAATACGAGTAGATAAACGAATTATGATAAACAATTTTTTGTTGATACGTAATTTAGCATATTTTAAATAAATTTTCTTTTCTGCAAACTAATTCATTTTTTTTCAATTTCCTTTTTGCAAAGAATTATTTGAGAACTTTTTGAGGAAGACTATGAAATAGAACAGATTCCTTAAATAAATTATAATCATTTGTTTCTGGATTTTTGCAATTGAGGAATCAGTTTAAAAAACAAGCATAGTAGAAAATTTTTTTTATAAATTTAAATTTACTTTCAGGAACAATATTGAAATTAGTTTTTTCTATAATTGATTTTCAAACTGACCCCTCAATTTTTAAGCAGATTTTGCCACCTGCTGAGTTCACTTTCGAACCTTGGATATTTTTTCATCGTTTAATAATGCACGCAATAATTATAAAAAAAATCTCATCCGTGTACAATTTTCGTCGAATAGGATATCATTAGATTACGTAATTTTTTAGAAAAATAATCGACAATGGAATAAACTCATCCATTTCGAGTAATTATCGTTAAAATTCCACAATTTTCCAAAATTTCTAACCTTTTTTTTCTGGAAGCGCATTTTGAAATGAATTACGAAGAAGGTCTTCTTTCTGCAAGAAGGCTGCATTTTCTACGGGAAAAACAATATTTATATTTTTTCCAAATTAATATTAAAAAATCGTGTTTTCTCGAGGTCTCTTTTGCAACCCTCCTTCCTCTAATTCAACGTAAAATTGCGCCAATTACTGCGTCGTATCGAAAAAAACACCCTCGCGTATCCCTCATGTTCGTAATCGTGTGAAACTACGTACACGTAATAGAACAGCGGACAAGCCACGTGTACGCATTAACACGATCACCTTGATAAACGGCACTATTGCCGAGTTAGACTTACTCGTATTGAAAACAACGGAATTATGCACGATCCATTTCATATCGGCCAAAAAAGCCTCCGTGCATCCGTACACTTTACTTTGGCAATTCTTCTCCAACACCGATAAATCCATCGGGTACACTACGTATTCTCTATAATGAGGAAATTCCTTCGTATCTACTGGTCCGATAAAATAATGCGCCTAAAAATATACATAATATATTTAAACCATAAAACGAACGTAAAGAAATCCCTGCGATTTATTTCGCGAAACGGCGCGATAATGCGCGAAAAATCTTCTTTCATCTCGATCCGATCATTATCTCCCACCTTGCTTTTCCGTCTTGTATTCTCGTATTGAGACAGCAAAATGGTACATTATACTTTCACCGTAAAATATACAACGAACTGAAATTACTAGAGTCGTGTGACGCGTAGGTTCAGAATGCAATGTTGCCAAATATTCCGGTAACGAATTTCTCGTCTGATAAAATACCGTTTACCATTCGATTACTATTCAACTTGGTTCCGCCATTCCCCTTTTTGCACGTTTCTCAATCTTATTCCGGTACCTTTCTCTTTCACTACGTACTTGATCGCTTGGTCGCGCATTTTATAGCGAATTTCATAAAGACGCGGATTATTTACGCGCTATATCGACCTTGGATACTCGGTACTTACGTCTTTGACTGATTTCAAAAGATTCACCACGTGTTTAAGCAACGTGCATAATTGATCTAAATTAACAGCTTGCATAATCGGAGATCTGTACAAAGAGGGAGAAAAATTTGCGAAATATTATCGTATAATCAACAGGGGATCTTCTGGTCTTGAAATTCTTACCTCGTATTAACATTATCAGCTTTCAAAATAGCCGAACACTCTGGACAATGAAAGTTATTAGGATCTTCAATCTGCTGCACGAGACACCTCTGATGATAAACGCGCGGACAAGCGATACATTTGAAAGAATTCGCGCCGTCGCGATGACATATCCAGCAATACTTATCGGCCAATGTAACCTGCAACATAACCCGATATATCCGGCACCTACGACCGAGGACACCAACTAAAATAAACCCACACCTCGTTACACGTTGCAGAAAATTTTCTCACCGATCGTGTGCTCTTCGGTGGCGGATTTTCCTTCACGTGCTCCGGCGACATCGGCGGCGACTGCTCGGATTTCCGCGAATCGTCGGATTTCTCATCGGCGGTCGATTCAGCCTCTTGCGAACTCGGTTCCGTTTTGGGTTTGATACCGAATTCCTGCTCGTCTTCGGGTTTCTTGTTGCTATGCACCTTGCGACGTTTCTTATAACCAATCATAATCGGAGGTTGGCGTTTTTTGGGCTTTTTACGCGGCGATGGGGTTTTCGACTCGCCTTCGTTTTCGGCGATCGACGACGATACGTCGGATACGTCCATTTCGTCTGCTAACGAATCGTCGTTCATGTCGTTTAAGTCTTCGGCTGATATGTTGCTTCCGTTGGAGTTATTTTCGACGTCTTTAGTACCATCGACGTCTCTGAATTCGCCCTCAGCGGAAGCATTCACATCGTCGACGTCGACTTCGTCATTACCAGACGCGGTAGTTGGTCCCGCAGCGCTCGTGGAATCTTGAGATATACTTTTTTCGGTGTTATCCGTGTTCGCTTTTTTGTTGGTAGCGTCACCTGCATTTGTCGTCTGGACAGCATTGGATGGTTCTTCGGTATTTGCGATTTCGGTTTCGTCGCAGGTACTGTTGTCATCTTCGTCTGTAATGGCGTCGTCTGTTTGCATTGCCTGCACAACAGGCCCGGTCGGAGTTTCCGTTGGGTCATCCTTCAAAGGTGTCTCCGGTTCGGCCACCGCTGCTGTTGCGGCGACATCCGGATCTACGACGCTGGATTTTTCGTCCAGCGTGGTAAATTTACGTAACGATTTTCAACGTGTGAATTAATCTGTAAAAATCAAGAAAATTAACGATAAGCTCGATAATTTTTTTGGAAACAAGTATAAAATGGAAGAATGAAAGTACTCAATGGTAAAAATTTTAGATAGGGAGGGGGGGGGAGCAAAAAAATTCGATTTTTAAAAATAATAAAAATTGTACAACGAAACCGGATTTTTTTCAATACTTCAAATTTCCATTGGATTATCGCAATTTCTCGGCTTTTATTCAGATTTTTTCGTAAAAAAAAGATAAATTTTAGTATCCTTGAATTGACGTTTTTTATTTGCCAACTTTTCACTCTGGAAAGCTTCAGCCACCAGATGATTTTCCAAAAATTATTCGCTCTCTTTGAAGATACTAAACCAACATAACTTTTCAATTTCGTTAATCAACATAACGTCGAGAAAAAAAAACCAAGAATCTGCAAAACTGGTTTTCTCGAAGTAATTAACAACAATGTGAGAAAATTATCGGAAAAATACACAGTCACGAATCATAAAAAATCAACAGATTTCAAATTCCATCAAAACCGTGTTCATCGCCTCGATAACAATCGATGTTCCAATGAAAGACGATAAATTGTACCATCAGATAACGCAGAAGAAACACGACACGAGTGATAAAAATAGACTAGGGCGAGGAAGAATACGCGACGTTATCATTTTCCTTATCTGTCCTCGTAGCAAATCGGAATCTTTGAAATCGCCACGTCGAAGTAACGATCGAGCTTGCTAAACAAATACCAAAGCTTGAAAATTTTCTACATTAAGGTCATCATTAAAAGTAAACAGATTCATTGGCAGAATCTTGTTTGTTTTTTCATATTATTAATATTTTCAAACCCTTCGAATAGAAATTTTCAATAAAATAATCTTCAATTAAGAAGCCAGCTTTTGGCAGTTGTCCGCGGACCGCGGATGCATCGAGCACGTGATGGAATTTACCGCGCATCTGAATTTAACGCAACGTCACTCAGGATAGATAATTACGAAGATAAACTAAACAAATAAATTCAATAATTAAATATGAAATACGTTAATTTGAAAACATACCACTTAGATAGGTACTGGGTAGGTCAACTGGTAGGCTGACAATCAACCCTTAGAAAATTACTGATTCATCGAGCCACAACATATTCCAACGGGCACTTTTACACGCGTAAATTTGAAAAACAAAACTTCGAGAATTGAAAATCCGTCGTGAGCGGAATTAAAAAATGAAAAAAAAGATGAAGCGAGATACCGTACTACAGAATCTGCAGAACGACCAAGGTACACGGTACGAGCCAGCTGTACTGCGTACGAGCGAGGCGAGCATTAAAATGCGACGTTGCCGATACGCGCATCGTTCGATTCGCCTTGCCCCGCGACCCGATTCTAGACCAGAATCCGCGTCTACGTACAAATTATCGTGCATTGCCGCACTCCTATTCACCGTCGACCGCCTAGTCGTTCCGCCAAAACCTGTAATTCCTTCTAGTTCCACGTCCGAGGAATTACTCTTTTGCGAAATGGTTACACTGATTACGCCCATCGTTTCATCATTGTGTATTCAATGGCCGATTTATATCTTCGTCGCGAGTGAGAAACGGAATAAAAATCGGGTATCCTGAAGGGGTGTAACATTAACGTATTACGTGAATATGTAAAAATAACCGTGACATGTGATTCTTCAACGCGCTAATTAACGTTGAATTAACGAATAAGAAAGATCTTCAATAAATGTTATCGAATGAGATATTCTTCGTACATATATCGCTAATGTACTGAATTACGACGCGAACAATTTCCTAGTATTTTTCAAGTCGGTCAAAATATTCATCGATGAATTTAACTTCACTATTTCTTCACGAAAATCTACATACCTTAAAACGAATTTTCATCAACGAATAACTTCACATACCTAAAAAATTAAATCATCAAAATAATTTCCATCACAGAAAAACTCTACCCTCCTCGAACAATAGATTTCAACCTTGAACTAAATAACACACCAACACACCCTCACCTCACACATAGGTAAAAATTTTAGCGAATGTAGAAACTATTCAACGATGGCCAAATCCTTACCACGGGTTTCAGAAAACCTAACAATAAATCCATTTTACTTTGAATGAAACGCATGGTAATAAAACACTCAATAAGATTCCTACAGCAACGCGTAGGCCTTCGAAAACCGGTTCCCGGAGGTACGAACAGTTCCGAATGAGATTACTATTTGGATAAACACCAATGGTACACTGTAATTGAACATTCTTCCATATTTGTACTTTCATTACGAAGACACTCGGTAAAACATCGAGCCGAATTTTCATGCCTTTAGAAAGATAATGCATTCATTATTAAAATACTTACTTAGATGACGTTTCGATACACAGCTGTGACTACTCGAGATCGCAATAAATCAACCAACATGAAAAATCAACCAGCATCTCAATCCGACAGTAATACCGTCCTGTGGAAAAATTAATTAATTATTCAAATGTCACCTTAAATAATTCCGCGTTTCGTTACTTTTATCAAAATCGAGGCTGCGATCAACGACGATGAAACAACAACTCTTGAAAAGACAAAATACACGGGAAAATATTCAATACAAACGAGAAAGTAGAACGATATAGTAACTTGTTATCTATCACTTAAGGCAAATTGCAAAACACGTTTATTCGTTGTTTCGAATTAAGTGATAAAAAAAGGAATAACAATACTCGATTGTAGACACTTCAACAAGATAATTTGTCAATGAACGAAGGGAAAAAATGCATGTTTTCATAAGCAACCACGAATTTCTTTCACGTAGATAAAAAGATCCCAATATTGTGTATAATAAAATCATCGCGATAAAGCTGAAATCAAAAATTCCAATTTCGTCAGCACTGTATGTGAACTAACATTACTCATTAATTTCAGGAATTCGCTCGTCGCTTCCGATTAGCGGTTTCGGAAGTGCGATGACGACATCGTCCTTTTTCATTATTTTTTTTTACCTAATAAAGACCTGAAATTGGAACGAGTTCGTTTTGTACCCTGATACTATCTCGTTTCACGTACACTACAGTGAATTTATCAGCATCCTTAATACTATAGAATTACACGTATTTTCAATATAATCACTATTTTGTCGTCACACAGCGTATAGAAGAATTAACACATACCGATGGTAATTAGAAATGCGCACTTTCTCAATTCTACAAATCTTGAGCGTTGCACATGACTCGAATTCTTGTTTATATGCTGTAAACAAACAACGCATTGTAACAAGGGAAGAATAATCGAAAATATCTAATTATATTATCGATAATACACGTTAAATTTATCGAATGTTAATCGACAATAATGACTAAAATTGTAAAATTTCGATGACACGATTCGTTATAATATAATCGTTGTAACCATACTACGAAGTTAGTCATCGTGAAATTTCATCGATGAGTCATTCCTAAGAAAAGAGATCGAATCACTAAGAATTTACCTCGGCGGGGCGTCGTTATCTCGAAAGGGTTGATAAATTCAATACACAATTTTGGTAAAAACACGATGCTAAATAGTAAAATGTAAAAATTGCAATTACAGAAGAGAAATCACGACGAATTTCTGTACTTCCTTTTAAGTTGAATCGTGAACCTACTGAACGGCTATTTGTGTAATAACGCGTAAAAAGTATGGGATAAGAAAAGAGAAAGAACAAGTACGATTACTACCAATGCAATAACATTGAGGCCGGTAATATAGAGGACAAGAAGAAAATATTCAATTCTGCTTTTTCATTGGATGTTCGAAATAACGTTGTAGAAACATGGTTCACAGTCGGTTCAGTAGACGGGAAGTTGAACGATGGCGGGGGTTTGCTAGGGTAATAAACAGTGTTGCCATAATTAATTCGATAAATTGCACGGTTTCGTATAAATTTAAAGTGACTACAAAGAAATCAATAATTGTATACTTAACATTTCCGAAATGTTGAAGGGAATTAAATCACAATTACTAAAATAACGATAAATATTCTCAAATATAACAACGATAACGCATACCTCAGGCGATGTTCGATGTTTATCTGATAGTTCAAAGAAGACCGAATATCTGTAACTGAAAATTAACGATTCGTCAGTTTAAAACGACATAGTGAGAACGGTACATCGAAAATCTGCTCTAATTGAAATACGTGTTCAGTAACTTTAAGTCAACTAATCGAATATTGATTCAAATTTTGTATGAAATAACTGAAGTAAGAGTGCTTCATTACTTGTATTCGGTTAAGCATTTCAACTAATAAATGAGTGTATTACTTCAACGTACATGTTTCAAGATAAAAGACGCATGAATCCAATATCCAAAAAATCTGTATACCTAGAAACAATAAAACAACCATTACATACTCAACGGTAACTACTCAATACAAACGAAATCTAGTTAATCTGCGTAACATTTTATCAATCGTACATTATCAAAGAAGCACAACTCAGTTAGATCAGTTTCAAAACTACCATAGATATTCATATTCATAAGCTTAAATTTCATAGATCATAGTACACATACATGGTACATTCATGCATATGTTGAAACCAACGGATTTCTCGCCAGATAGTTATGTAAGTATAGATACAGTTATACGCTCACGTTATCAAAAATGAATGCAATTTACAAAAGTACACAAATACAAAGAATTTACTTACTTCGTTAAAAAGCTAGTATGAAAAAATCTTGAAATAACTCTGCCAATTTAAATATTACATGAGATAATGATACAAATTGAAGCAAAGAATGAAGAAACAGAGGTAAATGTAAATGTGTAACACATGCAACTTGGAAAGTTGTTTTGTCAGTGTTACCAAATTAAGAATCTTTTAGAATTTTCATAAACAAGATTTTTTCGATCGTAAGTTGAAGATATGATGATAATGATAGCAATAATATGCTAATAAGATTGGAAATGAAAATTAGCTGCGAAGTTATTTAAAATATTTCATTTAACGTCGGATTTGTCTTACGTACAGTTGAATTATTACCACAATGACGCCAAGGTATGCTCAACCGAGAATGGCTGTAATAATGTAGCGAAATGGTCACGAACAAAGTTCAATGTACCATTTTGTTTTAAAGTCAGTTCTAAAATTTTAGATTTCACAAAACGACATGTGAAGGAAAATGGAAAAATGAGCATCACAACTAACTTGAACACAGTTTTTACTCTTCAGTCAACAAATACTCATTCGAAATATTTAAAAATTAGTAGCTGAGAAACAAAAAAAAAACTTTTCTTCATTTTATTTTTTAATATGAAGTTGAATACATGAATAATACTATCATCATTATAATCATTGAAATGATTTTTTTTTTTTTTTCGTTTTAAAATTCAAGTATTATATCATAAAGTGAAATTGAGTACTTTTCATTCAAAATAGTGAATTTTTGAACAATTATTGTAATGTGGAGGTTGATGGAGATTACTTAAGCTTAATGGACTAAAAAATTACGAATTAGATGGTTATCGAAAATAATCTATTGATTAATTTCAAATCGTAAATTGATCAGTTTTTCAAATTCCATTTCACTTTCATTTTAATATTTTTTTTTAAATTAAACAAAATAAAATTGCAAAATAATTCTTACGAATCCTAAACTACCATTTCCATTTGTCAACGCCTTTCACATTACACCAATCATTTCGTATTGATGCAAATCCTTCATTACTATTGGTCATCTCAATTAACTGATAAGATGATAATAAAATTATTTTCTTAGCTCAGAAATATCTTTATTGAATTCTGTTTGATTAGAATTTACGAGCTTATTTTTAAATATTATTTGTATTGACCTTACCGTAATTTTATTTATTAATTTTTATGAAATAAATAAACTAGAAATATCATTCTCCATTATTTAGAATTGCTTATTTCGAAGTTACACTTTGGGATCAACAGATTCTAATTCATGAAGAATACGTTTTCGATGAGCAAATAAGGTGAGTTTCTTTGTTACAATGCTTATACTCGAGTTAGAAAATCGTTGCTATTTAGGTTTCGTCAGGAAATCTCTATTATCTGTTTGTGTTCATCTTGCATCAACGAGAAAAGAGAAAAAATCCAATCCTATCTTATTGGTGAGCAGAACGATATTAAGATCACCATCACACTTTCTTTTGCTCAACAGGAGAATTCATTTCAAATATGAGAAAAATTTTCGAACAAGAGTTAAATTCAATCATTACCGAAGGATTTTCTTTTGATGAAAGTAGTTTGGGAAATGCATCATCGGAAGCTTCACATTGTAGTTTCTTATCGGATACTTCATGTGAAAAACCACCAATCAAGTGTTCTGTAGAATTAGGAAATGAACAAGTCCCCAAAATGCAAAAAAGTATGAATACCATGAGCTTCGATAGTGATATAAACATTTTTCATATGTTGTGTCAAGTCATGGAAAGTATTCAACGTTTAGAAACTAAAGTTGGTATGTATTATGTGCTATAAGCTATGCCGTAAATAATTCACAACAAAGACTTTCTGTAGTGTTTATCTTAATACCATCGCAAATTTTACAGATGAAATACAAAATGTTTTAACTGATTTAACTGAACGTCCATTAATCAAAACACCTCATTTTGACTCAAAAATGGTTTCTCAAAATATCAAAAAAAAAGTTGTGAAAGATGAAAGTCCAATTCACAAAGATAAATCACTCACTTGGCGTAGTGGCTTAGGTTTACCAGTAACATCAGTTGTTGATGTCAATTTGGTTAACCAAAAATTAAACACTGCCGATTACCTCGCTGAATTTGTAAGTAGTTTTCATCACCTGATTTACATGTATGAATGATCATTCAAAAAGTGTTTTTTTTTTTCAGAGAACACTATTACGGCATAGTAGTTCTAGAGGAGTAGGACTTAATGAAAAATTAAAACTGATATTGAAGGAAGCGCTAGGTAGCGAAATTGGAGGATTGTATAATCTCACAGGTACCTGTGGGAAACGAAGTATTGAAAAAACTGAACTTTTTAATGTGATACAAAGTAAATATTTTCATTCAAGTGATGCTGAAAGCTTATCTATGTACTTATTTTTTCAATGTAACAAATTTCAGATTATATAATGGAAATCTATGGAGCTACTAATGAAACCAGACGTGCTGTAAAATTGGTATTTCACAGATTTTTGAAAAACCAGCAAGATCGTATTACAAAAGCAGCCAAATGTAAAACTACCGAATTGAATTCTCCATTTGAATCATTTAAAGAAAAATTGACTCCCGAAAGTGGTATTTTCACTCGTATTTTTTTCGTAATTAGTTTTACCTCATTTGAAATTGTGATTATTGTATTTTCTCAGGTAAACGGAACAAAATGGATGCAAATAAATCTGATCGTAATATAAGATCGGTTCCTAACAGAAGTAACGATGACTCTTCGCAAAAGACATTGGAGAAGAAAATGTTATATCGAAATTATTTTAACGAACCATTTTGTAACGAATCGCCATTGAAACAACAAATTAGTAACTTGGAAAACCATGTACGTTTGTTTTTTCCAACTTGTTCAGAGTTTTTCTTTATTTTACGTTACACTGAATTTGTAGGTCAGTGAGATGAATGGTAATATTAGTGATACAAATTATGAACAAAGCCTGAGTAAATGCCTGTTATACGATACAGCTTCATGGATCAATAATAATACGTCTAGTCCATCTCTAATTACCAATGGAAATGCACTTTTGGAGGTATAATAAATTATTTTCATATTCAAATGTATTATATATTTTTGGTACACTAACGTATCTACGAAATTTAATATATGATATTTTTGAAGAAGGATCACTTTCTGAAAATGGATAATAGCGAAGAAGAATCAATGAACGTTGAAGATAACATTAGAAGCGATCTTACTTTGCTCAAGCACAACTTGAAAAGAGAATACCGAGAAACCAATAACTCAAAAAATCTTATGAATCAAGAAAAAAATCATCTTCGTATCTAAAACTAACCCTTCTTTCTGATTTTCGTATCTTAACGAAATTGACTTAATATGAGAAGCTCAATTCAATTTTCAGGAATTAAGATTTAAGACGTTGTTTTATGCATTATATTTTTACCAACTTTATATGTAAATGTTGAATATTTTTATATTGTAGAATATTGAGCACAAGACTCGTTATTATAAAAACTGATGGAAGTTACCATAGATTAATTGTGCTGTACAACATTTTTCTTACTTAGTTAGGTACTGGTTTAATGTAGTATCCTAAGCAGAGAATTTCTTAATATTGAAAATCTCGAGTTGAAAAATAATCAAGTGTGATATCTTGTTTTGTTTTGATGCAATAAATCTTCCTGAGCTTATATATTTTGACTTCTTACTTTAGGCGAGCTTCAACCAAATCATCACAAATGCAGTATTTCAACATAGCTTTGATATTTTCCAACTATGTTTATTTTTCATTTCAAGTTGTAATCTCGTAGATCGATAGTTTTTATTGTTTCTAAGTTTTAAACGAAGCATATTATAGAGGGATAGTTTTTTTTAATGTTGTAATGGAGCTTGAACAAAGAAACTACTTCTTAGTCAGAAAAACTATTGCTCAGGCCATGATGGATATCGGAATGTTCACATCACACGCCAAGCGATTGAAGCAAGAAGTCCAAGAGTTCCATTCTAATGAAAGATCGTATGCTTCTGTAGTAATAGGCTTAATTATACTTTCACTTATTTTACAAGTAAGCTAATATTTCTGCAATTTGAGCTGATTTACAGTATGAAAATTTTTTGTAGGCTTCAGTTGGGTTATTATTAGCAATGAATCGTCATTTCGAGAAAATACAAGATGGTATGGGCCGTGCTTTCACGATAAATGATTGGTTATTAACCGCTGTAGTATGTATAGTATGCTTAAATTGTTTTATTTTAGCATTTGAATAAAAATATAATGTGATTTTGTACGAATAAATGATACAAGAATCAATAAAATGTAGTATGATGAGGCGATGTGAGTTCAATCATTAAACAAGGCACATTTTTGCTCGTTGGCAAAACATATCGCGATTATCGAACTTAATGCTAAGAGCTGAGGATTAATTATTACACGGATTATTTTATAGTTTTAAATTTACGGTATTATTGCTGAGTAAATAAATTTTCAATTTTGATTCGTCAGCATTGAAACATTGCACATAGCAAAAAACGTTTGACCGAAGTCATGTTCGAACCCCAAAAAAATCATCTCCTTTATCTAATCAATTGTTTGAAAACGTAAACAAACCATAAATAAACTGCTAAGTGGACAAGAAGACAACAGCATCAAAATATACTACGAAAATGAATTATCGGCATTTTAGATCATGTTTGATTAATCATAATTTGTCGAATTTATCAGTAATAGCTTTTGTTCCTCCGCTTATTTGTGCCGTCAATTATGTAAATTTTACAAAAAACACCTCAGATAAATAAAAGTTTTGTATAGTTTTAAAATTTCATATGTTATAATTTTTTTTAAATTATCTTTTCGTATCTTGATTTTTTATACTTTGTTACCAATTTTCAGGTAAGTATCTACAATTTTGTCTTAATTTATGGTGTGTTCGGCTGTGGTAAAAAAAATATTTTCAGACCAAAAATATGGATTTCGTGGATTTGATCCTTGTATCTCAAATTGATAGAGTAATCATGCATGCATGTCCCTTTAAACAACCTGTGGACGGAACGCTGTGCATTACCGGACACCATTTGATGTTATCTTCTCGTAAAAAAGGCATCGATCTTTTGGTAATAGTTTTTTCAGGAAACACATTATTTATGAACTTGTGTGTTAATTCATTTAAAATATCATACAGTTAATGCATCAGAATATCGATGTAGTGGAGCGTAAGCCAAATAATCTAAATGGTGGAAGTTTGATAGTGAAATGTAAAGATTTTCGTTTCATTAAGTTGGATATTGCTCAAACGGAAGATTTAAATAATGCAGCCACCACAATAGAATCCATCATATCAGTTAGTAAGTATATTTTTTCAAGGATGAAAAAATCACATCTCGAATAAGAGTTCATTTCTACTAATATTGTATATGTTTCAGATAATATTCTTCTTATGTATCCTTTTTATTTCCGACCAACAACCACAATTATTGAAGATGGATGGACGGCGTATAGGCCAGAAGCTGAATTTACTAAACTTACATTAGGAGAGGAATGGAGGATTACGCATATAAATCAACATTTTGATGTATAATTTCCATTTTCTCCACGTTTTATGCTGTATTCATTTCTTATTAGAGCGTTTCGTTTTTAGATTTGTCCTACGTATCCTTGTGTATTAGTTGTGCCAAAAAATGTTGATGATGAAACAATAATATTGTCTGCAAAATTTCGCGAAGGAGGCCGTTTCCCTGTTCTTAGCTATCGGCATAACGGAGGGGTAAGTCATTTTTTGGATTTATTTTTTTTTTTCAATTTATTAATTCAGTTTGTTAATAATAGAGCGTTTTGATGCGGAGTAGTCAACCACAAGTTGGTCCATCGAATAAAAGGTGTAAAGAGGATGAAAGATTATTAAATGCGGTTTTAGGACCGGGAAAACGAGGGTACATCATTGATACTAGGAGTCAGAGTATTGCTCAAGTAGCCAAGGTGAATGTTCGAATAGGTAGAGGTATATGGACAATAATTTAAATATTCGATTAAAATAATTATGAATTCTATTAGAATCGAGGATTTGGTTACGAAGTTGAAGTTCACTATCCTCAATGGAGAAGAATACAGAAACCCGTTGAGAGGCATCAAGCGCTACTGGATAGTTTATCTAAACTTGTTGATGGTAATAAATCAATTTAATGATATAATTGTGTATTTTACAATTTTATAATTATTTGAATTCATTACTTAGCTTGTAACGATAAAACTAGTTCAATGGACAGATGGTCCTCTCGTCTCGAGTCTTCCAATTGGTTAACACATATCAGAGAAGCTTTAAATTGTGCTTGTCTTACTGCTCAGTGCTTAGATCAAGTCTGTACCTTTTTCGATAATTGAATTAATATTAGTCCAATTTTATTAAATTATATTTCGTCGTAGGAAGGATCTTCTGTACTGGTTCATGGATCTGAAGGTACTGATAGTACTTTGCTAGTTACCTCAATAGCTCAAGTAATCTTAAATCCAGATTGCCGAACTATGAGAGGGTTCGTATTGTAATTTAAATCATTTCAACAATCCTGATTTCTTTATTGTTGGTTTTTTTTGGTAGTTTTCAAGCATTAGTTGAACGAGAATGGCTTCAAGCAGGTCATCCTTTTCAACTTCGACATACCAGAGGTTGTTTTTCTACGAGTAATACTGGTCGAACGAAATCTCACGGTGCCACATTCCTACTGTTTCTAGATTGCGTTTGGCAAATCCAAAATCAATTTATTTGTAGTTTCGAATTTTCGCCATATTTTTTAATTTTACTTTTCGAGCATTCAGTTTCCTCAGAATATGGTATACTCTTAACAACATTTTTTTCATGTCTTTTTTTGAATTGTATTTAATTCTGGTATAATTTTCCAGGTACGTTTCTTGGTAATTCCGAAGCCGATAGAGAAATGTTGGAATTACCTCAAAAAACAGTCAGCTTGTGGTCGTATGTGAATCGATTTGATATCTTAGAGAAATTACTTAATCCCATTTATGTGCCAAGTAATAAAATTGTATGGCCTTCAGTAGCTCCGATGAGTTTGGTAAGTTATCTATATTGTAATTTTTTCTTTAATTCACGAAGTTATGACCTAACGAATTGTTTTTCAGACGTTATGGCGAGATTTATATTTAAGATGGGCTATTGATCTGACCAAAGAACGAGCCATATGGAATAAAATTGATACGATCGTGAAAGAGAATAAAGAACTGAAAACGAAAGCTGTTCATTTACGGAAACAATTGGTAGAATTGGAAAAAGAAGCTGCTCAGATTTACATATCGAAAAAATCGAATACTAAAACAACGTGAACCGTGATCATAAAAGTACTTTCAGTCATTATCTTAAATTTATACATACCGTAGATACTTTTCTATAAGACAATTTGCATTTATTGGGAACAGTATCAAAAATGCGATGACGTCCAATTTTTTTAAAATATTTTATACGTAATATAAAATGATATATTCAGAGTAGGGTTATGTTTCAAACGTTAAGAACGAAAAATTGAAGAGGGCTAATATTGTTAAAATTATCGACTATTTTATCGTATAATTTTTTACTCAAAATGATAAACTTTCGATATAGGTTGCGAATTTCGAGGAAGTGCTTTTTTTTCATCGTTAAAAGATTTCCTTTTTCCAGAAAATTGAGAAAATTTCTCATACACCTCTAATAATTAATGTTTGCTCGTTCAAGTTTTTTTTGAAATTAATGAAATCAATCATTTCTTTATCAGGTTTGAAAATATTTTCTTCGAAATACATAATTAATAGCCCTAGTGAAAATTAGGGATAATACTGCTGAATCATTATGCTAAAAGACGTAAAAAAAAAATCAATCAGATAATATTAACCGGTGTATCCGGTTTACAAAAAAGCACTATTCTCGTTTATTCCCTTCTACAATGGAAGAAACCCCGTTCCTATTCTCTATTCTTACTAAGCCAAAGTGAGATTATTTTATTTTAGTGGTATTTTGCACAGATGCCAAATTGTCAATTTATACATAATATCTTACTGACCATAATTCGTACAATAAGAATGTATACCTCATACCATTTCTGTGTTATCAACAAATATTGAAGTTATACGAATATTTAAGAATAAAAATTCTTAAATTGTTTATTTCGAGATTTTTGTACAACATTAAAAAAATTAAAACAATTGATCATCCGTACGACTTGAATCTAACCATACCTAAAGATCACCATTTCATCGTATTTAATAATAAAGAGTAAATCAAATATGTGTTTCCACATGACAACAAAACAAATATACAACAGACAAAAATAAAGAGTAAAAATCATCGGTACATTTAACTAGCCTTTTTCTGACACGACGAATCGCCAATGATTTTCTTACGTTGCGTGAACATGTGTAAATAAAGTTGTGGGAATCCTGAAACAGAAGGTGAAATTAGATTCGTAATACGTAACGTAGAATAAAAACACGAATATACCTGGAATGTAACCGATCATGTTGAAGAGTAGGAAATACTGATAACTAAAAGTGAAATTGTACGCGTTCGGTAATTCAATGGTGAAATTTTTATGTTCACCTACATAAGCTGCGGCGGCATACATGCACAATAATTCACCGGTAACGCCGAACGGGTATAACCCGATGAAAAAAGTGTACCTGAAATGTCATTTTATACGATAAATCATACGATGAGATAAATCTCAAAAGATCTTCGTAAATTACCTGCACCATAATAGGAAATAAGGCACAGCATTGAGAATACCGAGTGCATAAAAAGAGTATCTTATAATTTCAGTAATAGACCAGCATATTAAAGCTAAAGGAACACCAATTGAGTCTTGAGATGCTGGAATGGCAATAAATACCCCGATCACGACGAGTACTCTAGAGTATACTTGCATTGCGGTCAGGAAAACTCCCGATCTAACGAATCCAAAGATCGTGTGAAAAATCTAGAACAAAAATCTTCCATGTTATTTGACTCTTTTTCGTCGATTATATTTAAATGTAAATTGAGTAAGTTTACGGTAGATTTAAACTGCACGAATGCGATTTTATGAAACCGGTACAATCAACAATGACTTTTACATTTTCAAGGATTCTCAAAACGTGGTAATGATTTCTATGTACTATATTCCTCGTAAATCAACTCGACGACAAAGCGCTTTTAAGTTGAAAAAATAGCAGAAAACATGCCGTCATTTTGTAACAGTGTCTAAGATATGATACTATATCGTTTTCGAGTTTTTTTTTCCATTTATATCGCGACAAGTTGATGACATTCAACATCATCAAAATGTTTTGATGTACGAGTACATATTTAAATGTCAAAAAAGAAAAGAAATTTACGACACGGTTTTTTTTATTATTAGTTACAATAGGCTTATGTTCTATCTTCAACTTGAACTAGAGTTGAAGATATAGCCTCATATACGTATTTCTTCAAATTGAGATTTTTATCTGATTACAACGCTTCTCCTCGGTATATAACAAAATTAATGACCTTTCTGTATCAACGTAAAACCTTGAATATAATTACACGACCCTTTACTCATTAACCGATTACACGTATAAATTTTTTATACTCGTTTTTGCCAATTAATCAGACCCACCTGGAGCACAAAATTTCAAATGAACTGGTATACTTACTTCTAACAATGCAGCATTCTGAAAGATTATAACCGTTGTGCTTACATGATCCCATAATTTCTTTTTTTCGTATTCTCCAGTCAAATAGAAAGTTACGATTTGGTAGAGTAAATAACTCCATCTGAAGGAAGAAACAATGTCGAAATGTCTTGTTAGTACATACTGATAATTAAATTACTTCGACTTGACTAATTTGACAGAACACATAACAGGTAAATAAATTATGATTTAATGTTCTGGTTGGAAAAAGTACCGAAAATGTACCTGTGAGGGGAAACTTTACATTGATGCTTTTAAAAATACACGCCAATTTGAAAATGTATATAATTTTTTCATGTATCAATGAAATAGTTCAGCCGCTAAATACGATGTCACAATATAATTGGACAAGAATACCGCGTAAATTTATTCTTATCGCGCCATTTAATCGAACAGATTTAGGAACGCATTGCATACGTAATTAAGTAAAGGTCAATCAAGGTGTAATATAGATTGTTCCTTTGCTGATAATTTTGACCCGGTGTTTTATCGTTTATATAGAAAATATGAATTGACGGGATGTTGTATATACAAGGAAGTGATTAAAGCGATATTTTGGCAGGAAACTATACGTTTCAAGAAAAGTGAAAACAGCACTTCAGATTTATCGTAATGTAGACCACTTTTCATACAGCAATTTTTTTTGTTTTTTGAAATAACTTCAAATATTAGATATGAAAGTGATTTACATGAGGTAGCGATTACATAACTATTCAGTACATGAACCTATTATGCTCACATGTGTGTTGAAGATGATAAAATTAAGACAATAGTACTTGATTATGTTACATGAACAATCAATTACTTAGAACATGCATTTTTAATAATTAAATAATACCATAGCGTCGTAACTTACCCCAAAACTTGGGCAGCGTTGTACAAAATCAGATAACCTTTGACTAAAACACCGGGTTCCTTTTTAGTCGTCTTATCAGTAGCCATTTTAGGTAAATGAAAGTGAAACTTTAGGAAATATTAAACTCTGTACAATAATGGTACATTTATGATTGATTCGTAAACGCGTTATATTTTCACTTCTATAACCGAATTTTTGACGAATAATTGTAACTCGCGAACCAGACAAACCTACCTTTTCACTTACAAAACTTGTAAGACTACTGGCTCACCTTGTGATAACGTGAAAACCAATGAGTCTTCAGACATACATGTTCAAGGAGGGGGAAAACATAGGGAAAACTGTAAATGTGAAAACATCATGTTATCGCGGTATTTTCGGTTTTTCGAGTATTTACGTGGTAATAACTGACTTGCCCATCATTTATTCCTTCCTTTCGCAGTTTTTTTTTCATTTTCTGTCTCATTGAAAATTGTTTGGCATAAAAAATTGATGGCCTGAAATCAAATCAAAGTTACCAAATTAGTTTGTAATTTGGAATACGTCAAGTCATCTTATTTCATGATGATGAATGATGACCAATATATAACTCTGAGTCTTACTCACTCTCACGTTTCACTCAGCCTTTGATTTTACTTGGATCAGTCGTCATTCTCTCAAACCGGTTATGATGAAGAGTGAAGCGCCGAGTGGTGTTATAAACTTCTATAAATTTCTCATCTCCTTTTATGCTTCCACCTTCGACATTTCCCTTCCTAAAAATTGAAAATTTTTAAGAAATTTGATTTACTTACCAGTCATTTGTAGCGTTTTAAATTTCCAGTTTGACTTCAAGCGGTTCTTTCGATTTATAGCGTAGATAAATGTAGCCTAGTACTGAAACCGTATTAAATAAAAATCAGAAAATTTTTGTTCCATGGATAAATAATATTAGTGATTTTGTAACAAAGATGTGAAATAATTCGCAATATCACAGAACAAGATATTTTTTGTTGTTCTATTTTTTCACGCTATAAAAGTGGTTAATAGCGAAAGAAATGGAGATGTTTACTACTCCTCAATTGCTCTAGTTATCTTCATTAACGTAATGGAATGCTACGCCTTTCATTAAAAATAGCATAGTGCCGAAATAACAAACATCATACGTATTGTAATTTGTTTTCACTTCGTAAACAATTTTTTTCAAAATGTCAATTCTCTTAGGAAGCTAGGTAGTAGGTACGAGGTATTAGGTACTTAGGTAGGCACTAGATGAACAGTTACTCGAACGCCATCGAAAAAGTGTTGAAAAATCAATTATTATGTATAACTTTATATAATCAACCTGAATAATTTTATTTGTAGAATAAGGTATTTTTGTTGATATAAGCTAAACTGAATACCGTCCGAATCTATAAACTGCTTGTTAAATTTTTTAATTATTATACTTGCTGTATAATCGATTCATATTATGCAAATGTAAACTTTTGAATTCAATTCCAATATTACACCGTTGAGTTTGAATTTCTAATTTAGGCTATAACTTGACCATTGTAATTTGTTCAATGAAATTAACGATGTTGAAAATAATATTTATTTTAGCTAGAAGTAGGATCATGTAATTTGTTTGAGGTATCCACTTATGAATTATTTTGAATTTTCACAAAATTACATTTTTTGAAGAGGATTTCTATGTAAAAATGAAATGAGCGCAATGCGAATACGAGTATATTTTAGTAGGATATAAGAAATTGAAACACTACACGTGTAAGTAAAACAATATACTGTATCTTGCTTAAAAATTACAAGAACTACGAAAATATTGTTCAAGGTTATTTATCCAACAAATTTCTACGTTTGCTCATCATGATCCTGAGGTTTACTTAATATTGTTATTTACTCGTACCTCATGTTTGACGCCAATATCAAGGTATGAAATCGACATAAGGTAAGTTACTTGTTCGTTAATGACTGAATGTTGCGGTTGCTTGGGCTTACAACGTTTCTCGATAAACTGGTTCCGTTATTCTGTGTCGGAAACAAGCACGATAAATAGTTCTCAGGTACAAATGTACACTACGTTAACGTATTGTGCCCACCAATTTGAATAGCTTTCTAGAATGAATTTTTAAAAGCATATACAAATTTTCTGTCGAAATAATATTCACACTTAATACGTTCATATCAATCTTTTTATTAATTACTTCGTACAGGAAGATGCCACCGTCAAAGCGAAACAAGTCAGAGCCTAGCGCATCTTTGAAAAGATATTTATTCTTGTATAATTTAACTCAACTAATTGGGTAAGTAATAAAATTTTTTTGATTTACGATGTACATATTTTTATTTTATGGATTTTGCGTTTTCATAAAAGTTTTTCTTTATCGATTGATGAAACAGAAATTTGTCGAAAAATTGATATTTCGCAAAATACCTCATTTTGCGAATTTACTTTAATTTTAAAATAAACAAAAATAGCAATAATGCCAACTTCTCCAGTGAAACGTAATTATTTTGGGCGATACATATAAATTACGTTATCTTTAACATGAAAATAAAATGTATGTAGCGAAGTTTTTTTTTCTCTCACGCGGGTACCTAGAGGTTTTAATGTTTTTAAATGGCTACAACGGCATTATAAATTATAGTCGTAAAATTTTTTTATCAATCGAAAAGTTCAATGAGCCTACACAGCCTATGAAGGTTTACGTTTAATTTTAAGTAAATATTAAATACCAGTGCATGTTCTTTTCACCGACTTAATATTAATTTTTTTGAAATCAAATTACAGATGGATCTATATTGCTTATTTATTCGTGAATTTTTACGTGAACGAAGAATACCATAAAGGAAAATTATGGAATTACGTATTTGTGCCGGTTGCTGTCTTCCAATTAGCTGCGATATTGGAGGTAAGTGCATTTATTCATTATTAAAATAAGCATCAGATGCTATGAACGGTTTTTATCGATAGAAATTCAATGTTACAGATTATCCATGTAGTAGTAGGATTTGTAAAGACCAGTGTTATGATTACCTCAATGCAAATACTGTTTCGTTTATTGAATGCATTCGGAGTTTTCAATCTTTTACCATCTGATTTAGATACAATTGGCGTTCCTATGACCTTATTTGCATGGTGTGGAGCGGAAATCACCAGATATGCATTTCACATTTTTAAAGAAATCAATTATGTGCCTTACTTTGTCACTTGGCTAAGGTGAGAATTATTTACTTTGATGGCTTGTGAGATGAACCGGTTTTTGAGTATTTTTTCGTTATTCGTGAATCACTAACAGAATTTCCTATTCTTTGTTTATATTTATCCAAATGTGGTATTTTTAAGATGATCACTGATTAGTGTAGCTAACAAAAAAAAGAAACATAATCGTGTATTTTGTGGTCAAATAATTTCCATGAAATATTGAGTAAAACTGAAATGAATATAATGTAAAATTTAGGTTATGTGAACCACTTGTATCAAGATCGTGTTGAAAACTCCTCCAAGGTGTTTTCCTGAAAACGTGAAATAATATATGTACCTCAAACATAATTAAATTTCTCAATACGAGCAGTTGATTAAGTTGAGCCATTAAACGAACTTGTCAATTTTTACTATCGAAAAAGTCTTATTCAAATAATTTTTGAAATTATTAAAAAAAAACAATATAAACATGGTATAGGTATTTATCTGTAAAAAAATATACTGTATATTCTACGAGTAAACCCATCAATATTTCATATATACTTTTTTTAGGTATTCAGCTTTTATAGTGCTGATTCCAATTGGCGTAAGCGGAGAATTACTCGGACAATACATAGTTCAAAATCTCTACGCAAATAAATGGACTTATAAACTACCATCAGTGAACGTCACTGTAGGATATAGGCATTTAATAATTTTAATGATGATAATTACTCTCCAAGGTAATTATATTTCTTTTGAAATTGCCAATATTTGAACATTTCAGCATCGATACACTTAATTACCTAAAGAAAATTTTAAGGTAGATAATTATAAATTATTATTATTTGTTTTAGGGGTTGTAACAATGTACAAGCACTTATTCCAACAACGAAGGAAAGCGTTAGGAGGAAGCTTACCCACTGCCAGAACTAAATCTAAATAAAATCTTCAACGATATACTTATTACGCCTAATACTTGAGTAGGTATCTTATAAGATTTGTAATTTGATGTGGTGTACTGAAAATGTTTTTATTTCGTTAATGCTATTTTGTTGATCTTTGTTACGGTTAAATTGAAAAATATATTTTTGTTGTAATCATATCAATTCGAGATTTGTGAATTTTTTTATCAATGATATCTTGTAGAACTGTAGGTTTTACTAAATATTTAAAAAGTGTATGAAAATTTTCAAACCTCTGATGAATCGTGAGGTAATCTCAAAACGTCAAAAGCAAAATAATTTATCTGGATATTTATCTAGCACCTTATTCTTATCATTAAAAAAGTGCAGAAGTGTCTTCAACAGTTCCAATTTTTAATAACTGAAATATCGAATAATTTTCAAATTTTTTTCATCCTTTGACACATCTTTGACATTATTTATTATGAAGATGGGACACTAAAGCATGTTATGTGTCGTCGTTTCATGAGAAGGCATGTTTTGATCAAGTGAAATGTTAAATTTATTAATACGTTTGCTATTGCTAATGAAATTCTATTCTACTCCATTCTCCAATCCTATAATTGTTTGCTACAGCGTAATAGAAATTCAATGCTTAAAAAATTTGTTGAAGAATACCTCAGTTAATGCAATTTTTATTCTACTCGTATTGACAATTTCGTAATTTTGTTGTGGCTTGTAGTTTTGTACTACTATTTTGTGGTATCTATTTGTTGCTAAGTTTAGCCATAATTTTTGTTTTAATTTTTATTTTCTATTAATCGTGGTAAGTTTACCTACTCAAAACAAATTCAGATAAACTGCTACAGAGCAGTACTCAGTAGCATTAGTATTCTCATGGTAGGATATGTAGGTAAACTCAACTTCATGTCTCAAGTCCTCTTCTTTATCAGGGACGGGACGAAGGAATGTAGACCACGCGAATACGATGCAACTCGAACATTCGCTTCGCGCCTTCCATTCAATGCATTCGTTTCAGTGTTACAATATGCTCAAATCATTCTGCCCATTCCTCCGCAGTTGTTCGATTCCTTTACATAAATATTTTGAACTTATATTATCATAAAACAGTAATAAATTCAAAATTTATGAAATAGGTACATTGACGCGAAGTTTTTCAATTAACCGATCAAGGTAAAAAGTAGAAAATATAATAATCAAAGACCAAATAGGGATTTTTTTAAACCGACTGCTTGGCAAACATGTTTCTGTATCATACCAAACGTTCCTTCTTGCGTTCCCTCTTGGTTCTTTTTGTGAATTGTATATTATTGTTGTGTTCGTCTCGGTTGTTTGTTCCAGGTGTTTGGTGAATTTTATCTTTATTTTTTTTAATGCGATAATCTAAAAAGTAACGCATTTCGGATTAATTTCGCGTTTTTGTTAATGCTTTAAGCACTTGTTACAATTTTAATTTACGTTTGAATTATTTCTTTTGTGTTTGCTGTGAATTGGTATCGCTTACAGAACTCTTTAATCCTATAACATGGTAGGTATAGTGTTATTTTTATGTATTTATTTTTTAACTACGTCACACAAAATACTTACCAGCGATTGCGTTTTGTAATAAAATATCAAATAAGTAGAAATCTAGCGAAATATTTCAAAAAACGTGTTAAACTGATCAATTTATTCTAAATTGTTTCATTGCCAAACAACAGGTTGCGTTCACGATATCCAGTTAGTGTTCGTTATAAATTATAACCTCCGAAGACTAATTGCTTGTTTATCAAAATGAGATCATGGGTTTTTAAAAAATCGTTTCGTTATTGCCATCTGAGTATTTGAAAAATCGGCTTGAAAATTAAGTAGGTAGTTGGTAGTAGGTACCTACATTTGTTGAAATTTACCATATTTTTGAGATTCCGACACGTGTAAATTTTCATACACCCTTTCATTTTTTGAAATTCAGCGTTGAAAAAACGAGGGTGTTTTTTTTTTCAATTTAGCGCTCAGAGTAGAAAAATCGAATTTGTTGAGGTATTCATTATCGATATAGTTCACAATTCACCAGCAAAATAATAGGCTGCATCGAAAGGGAATCTTTACAGTGATTTTATTGTCACCTGACTGAAATATGATTGAATCGAGAGAAAGTATCATCACAATCGGATACGTACCGCAGGTACCGATTTTTTATTATCTTAGTGGGTAAGTGTGTCACTGTACTTCAATAAAACACGCTGAGATAATTCCACGAAAATATCGAAATTTAATGCGAAAACTTTCCCCGTCTAATGTACGGTTTTACCCCTTTCAAATATCGTTGCAATCAGCTGATCCTTGTTTGTAGTCTGATTCATCTCTGTGTAGTCTCCAGTATTGATTTTCTTACCCTCTGTGAGTTGCATATGCCTACGATGCATTTCATACTGGAGGCTGTAAAATCGATATTGATAATGAAAGATAATTCATATGGTAGACGCTACCGTAATTTATTTTAATTTAGTTAATTGAGTAGGTATAGGGTATCTGTGAAAGAGTCTTTATCCTTGGGATTATTTTTCACATTATACGTTACAAATCCAGTGCGAAGCTGTATAGCTTTTTCTCAATTGAAACATCCGGGTATAATTTATACATTTATGTGGGTCTCGTTACTCATCTTTATTGTTAAAAGTACTCGTATAATTTTAAAATACTACTCAAGGGGTATTTTTCGCATTTCACTCGAATCTCGAGTGTTTCTCCTCATCTGCGAAGCTTTCTCTACGTCTTAATCGACTTGTTATCGTTTCGCCATGTTTTCGTGTATTTTCCTTGTGATTTATGATTTTTTTCTTTCGTTATTAATCGATATGGGTATCTGATTTATGTCGAAGTGAAAACAAACTGAGGTATATTGCCATTCGTGTTTCTAATTCGGTGCTGAGTACCTTGGTTTTACTTAAATATGCAACTGGGTGATTTTAAGCCCAGCTACGTATGTTTTTTTTTCGGTAATCAATAAAATATTAATTTTCTCAATATATACGTAACCGTATCCTTGAAATATGTGGTAAAATCATTTAAAATAGTACCTCATTATTTCATTTCACACTTGGTGTATTATGCATGTGTTTGCAAGTTGTAGGAAGGTAATCTTAACCGCAATTAAATTTGGAGTTATTGAACTACAACGTTGCCAAGTTTTACATATATATGATTTTCTGACCTTAATGTTTTGTTTTACGGTTAAATAGAATAACTCATTATCTCGGTATATCGATTTGACGAGTTCTTGAAAATGATGATCAAATGACATTCGAAATGCTTTGTAGTTGTTATGATTATTTATCGAGATAATATCTAAAATAGCTTCTCGTACGTATATTAATAATGAAACGTCAATATTTCTGATACTATTTTTCGTATTTATCAGATAAGCGTCGATGTATAATCCGAAGGCTTTTAATTTTTCGCAGGAAACAACTAGTCCACGATAAGTTTAATATAAATATTTCCTCAAACTAAACACTTCAAAGATAAGAAGCCTTGTGATGCTATACGATGCAACTACTCTAAATGATTCTTATCCGATATTCGTGTAAATTACACATGGTCCATGAAAAATCGCCGAAATAAGATTGTAGAAAGTTATACGTCATTTCGAACATCATCGAGCGTAATTAATCGAGCGATTATATTAATATTAATTCGAATAAATAATAGAAAGCTGGTGTATTTTTTACGTTGGTTTTTCGATAAATATCAACAATGACGAAATTAAAATACGTGAGTTGGATATGCGGCATTTTATAATATGGCAAATTACGATACCGAGATTTGGCCGAGTCGACTATAACCATCTTATGATGTAATTTCACCTCAAAAAACAATGAAGTTGCATTTATTATAAAGAAGTTCGCTTGAAAGAAGAGGCGAACCAATTCTTTGTCAGTGACACAATATGTGTCGCGAATTAATTGAAACGTTACAAGAGTATCAAATTAGGTGCCACCATTGAAAGTGAAATTATAACGGGGATTATTTATTTTTCCTTATTTTAATTTTAATTTTTCGTGTTGTTTGACAAGATTAAGAGTGTTTTTTTTCCATTGTGATGGATTTATTTAGGGAAAAAAGTAGTCATGAAAATCGTAATTTTTCACGAGCAATGAGTAATACCAACAAGGACGACTGCAATATTACCGGAAAAGGGGTTCTTTATAAGTCGAATTAAAAATCACTTGACCTAACGAATTTTCAAAATAGAATTAAAATTGATATTGACGTTATGACAATTATTACTCGAGCATATAATAATTCCACCATTTTGTGTGTGAAAAATCGTTCGTTATGTACGTGGCTTGACGAATCATCAAGGTCGTAGTTTTTTTTTGTAATTTATAACAATTCAAGTGCAAATTCCATTCCAGCATTACGTTACCATTTAACGACTATCGATGGCAATACTAGATTAATTTTTAAATCGTGTTTTTGCTTCGAATTCTGTAAACTAAACAATTCCGTGTGTCTGTATGAAGTACCGAGAAAAATAGTATTGTTCGCTTCGTTGCATATATTATTCGAGCAATTGTTGTAGAAAATTCGTAATTAACAATTGTGCCGAATTGTTTGAATTGCGCAATAGGCAGACGAATTTGATACGAATGAATGACTCCTGGAGGGCTTGATATTCTTAAGCTTCGCAGACTTGGTGAAAACTTCGACTCGATTGAGGTAGCGTAATTTAAATCGAAATTAATTGGCGACGTCCTGCGTCTGAGTGATTTCGAAAATTCGTCTCGTAAGAATTGAGCAATTAGGCATATGTCGACGAATTGATATGTTTCTTTACTTTTGAGAGGGGTTTACGGATGGATGCCAATGAGTTGTTTCCTTGGTTTTCTATTTTTTTATGCATGAATATTTTGCTGCCTTCGTTGAATATTTAAACGGAATTTTATGAAATTAGATTGAAAGTTTAGTGACCACACGACGAGTAAAAGTTTTATTTTAAAATTTCGAATTTGTCAATTTTTCTTAAATTAAATTGACAATTTCTTCGCACGTTTAAAAAAATTTACCCCGAAAATTTACATTTGTAAAAATGTACGTAGTACGTCTGCGTAATTACCTTGTTAAAAATTCCTTGCAAACCGTCGTTTTTAATTTTTCCTAGAATTTTTACGGTTCGACGTCACGTTTTTTTTTATTGTAAAACAAACGCTTATTTTGTACATGAAGTTACAATTTTCAACTCGAGTTATTTTTACAGTCGAAAAAAATAACAATGATTACGTAATATAGTTTAATGACGAAGCGATCAAAGGAAAAATAAAGAGGCTTAATTAAAGGAATTTTTGTAATTAGAAAAAAATAATAAACATGGCAGAAGACCTTTGAAATTTTAACGAAGATATCATCTTCGACTATTACTATTCCAAATGCACGTTATCTTTTATTTTTCGTTTTAATATGTGACTCATCGTGCATTTTAAATACACGAAATTTTAATTCTTAGGTGAAATTTTTTATTATTTTTATCTAATCTAAGAGCAATGGTTGACTAATTGTTGAAGTTAATTGAGGCATCTGTTTCATTCATTAATTTATCTGTTTACGTTATTTGTACAATTTTATACACGATTATTAAAAATAAATATACGATAAGATATACATAGTTTTAATAAATTGAATTCGTACCTTTCTTAGCGCCATAAATTCGTGGAATTTTGCATGAAAATTTCTCTAAATTATATAACAGCTTTTTAAGTTTTTTTTAAACAATTCATCTTATCTAAACTGAACAGTCATAAAATATTCGAAAGAATGAACGAAATGTTGGCACGTACAAGAGATTTAATCGCGGTAATTTGTCCCAATTTCGTGTAACCTTTGACTGATGAATTTTTTCTAATAAATGATAATCGTACGTGAATGATATTTCGTTGATAAAACGAGATAGTTTTGATGTTTTTCGGCGCGTTTGTAGTGATTTGTGAAAAAAATGATGCTAAAAAATCGTCTAGTTTTCAAATTTTTGAGTAAAGTGAATCCTAGATAAAGTATTATTCCTTCGAGTATAATAGATTTTGAATTTAAAGTATTAAAGTCGAAATGAGACATTGATAAGAAATGACAAAATAAAAATATCGACATTGGCAACGAAGTTCATAGTGACTGATATCTGGTGGCGCTGTGACAAAACACTTGAAAACGGGATACTTTAACTTTTAAATTTTCACTCGAAAATGAAAGGACTTTAGAAAATTTTTCATCTTTCGAAGTATGAAGAAAATTAAATTTCCTATTTTTTGACATAAAAATAATTAAATTTTGATTATTTTTACCGATATAAAGCTCATTTCCTTCTCACTGATTTTCAGTTTTTTTCAATGTTTTGCAACTTCGCGTTCAAATCACTTCAAGATTAAGCATGAAACTCAGTTTTTTGTAAATCTCGAATTTACAGGATTTTTTCCTTTTTTAAACGATGTATCAATGATACTAAAATGAATACCGACTGGCTAACATGACCATAAAATATTAATAGCGAATATTTTGATGAAAAATTCATGAACAAGTATCGTTGTTAAGTCGTTAAAAAGAGAAAATAATTCTACAAATTCGAGATTTACAAAAAAATTCGAATTAATTTTAATGCAAAGTTGCAAAACGTTGAAAAAAGCTGAAAATCAGTGAGAAGAAATGAGCTTTACAAGCGTAAAAATGGTCTTTAAAAATAATGCCTTTTACTCAATCATTTTTCGTTGCATTTTTTCAAAAAAAAAAAAAAACAATCGCTAGTAAAACGAAAAAACTGCGCATAGAGATGCACTGGAACATTGAAAGTTTCCATATTGGTGGTAAATATGTCGATTATAATCATACCTAAGGCAACTTTTACCCATGACGTCATTAGATGTTTACACCTCGCGCACGTGAGGCGAGTAATCATATGAAATGTGTGTACCGTATATCCTCGTATTGACCTTATTTCTCATCTCCGGTTATTTGACGTATATAATTTGCATTTTTTTCACAAGGTGGATGAAAGTTGCGTTACGGTGTCGTTGCACTTTGAAAATCCATTTCAAGGGCTCGTAATGTTTTAACGGTTGCATCGATTTATGAAAACATGTCTTATCGTGGGACGTGATTTCGCTCGAATTTCAGTACCATAGAAGTTACACGACAAAAGAAATATTCTGGAAGTGAGACGTAAACTGCTACGTTTGCGAGGGAAACAATGACAATGAACTTATCGTAATGACTGACGATATGCATTATTGATTGTACAATTGAAAAAGAAAATACTTTGTGAAATTCAAGTTTACCATCGAAGGTCGCTGGGCGTGCTTTTATCGGTTTGCGACGAAGATGGCATAATATCTTGCATATATATTCGACCTGTAATTACAAAGAATTTACAAGGAGTCACGGGTTGAAAGGCGAAGAAGCGTGTGCGTTGACAGGAAATATTGTGGGTGGACTCATTCATAAATCGAACTGAAATTTTACTACGCTTTTTAACCTTCCATAGATAACATATTGCGGTGAACTTGCAATTTGAGTTTGTATGAGTCAGAGTGGTTCAATGTGAGCGTAATTATTTTTTTCTATTCGAATTTTAATAAGTGTGTGTTACTCATGTTCTTTTTTTTAGGCTGAATGGAGGTGGGCGACTCATTAAGTAGAAGTAACGTTGCTCGTGCATTGAAAAATGTTGCGTTAATTATTTCCGGCTTGATGGATGTGTAAAATTGCAAATTCGATTTGGTCTTGGTTCATTCGCAGGGTATTCGTGACGTGATGAAATTATGCGTTTAGTGTTTGAATGGATGTAACATGATGCTACGAGGATTATATAAAACTATATAAATTTTTGATAATGGATAAAGCGAAATTAAAATGGAACGAGTGCTCGTGAAGATGACTTCATGTTTTGTTACGATTGAAATTATTTAAGAAAAAAAAATGTAAAGAGCGTTCCATAAGAATAAAGGGTATGATTGCTATTATTCGAGTATTATACGAGTACAAGTAAAAAGAATTTTTTTTCTTGAAAAATTTTTTTAATATTCTTTAGAATTTATGAACAAAAAACTGAATATTCGCGGAACTTCATAAAGGCATATTTCGCAAGTTGAATAATCTAACATTTGCGCAAACGCGCGTACACGTCATTGCATGCTCCGCTACGTACAAGCGGTTCGATATCGTTTACGCGCCGCGTCGTCGTCGTGCTTCGTTTGCGTTATCGCGTAAACACAGACAAGCCGCTTGTACCTAGCGGTACATAGATAAACGATGACGCGCTCACGTGGATTATTTTTTTGTTCGTGAAGTACGCGTTTGCGAGGTATCATGCATATAAAATTTTTCCTATTTACCTAAAGGACATAAATTTTTTTGTATTTTTGAAAAAAATTACTCGTTTTTTATCCCAAAATGTCCGTTTGTCTGTCAGTTTCATGTTTTCCTGTTGATAGCTTATCATGAGTAGAATATAAACTGATGAAATTTCCGAGGTTTTATCAGTACTCCTCCACTTCTATTGCTTCCTTTTGTTTACATTTAATCTCAGATCGATGCTTTGTTTACACACGATCCACCGAGATACGCATTAAGCATCGCGGAAGCGTTGATCGCGAATAACGTTCTCTTTCGTTGAACGTGTGGCGAATACGTCGTAAGCTATTTTTGTAAATATAAATATAACGCGTAACGATCGTATAAAAATGCGATCCTTAATTACCAACTCTCTTAAATGAATTTTTATCGCTGTAGCGTAAAAAAAAATGAAAAAAATTCACCAGATTTATACTACGTTAGGTATAATATTTGGTAATATCCAGTATCAAAAGTAACTCCACAATTCCACATGTGTGTAATTATTATGGGAATTTTCTCGCTCCATGAAGACAATACGTAATCATTTAAAGAGGTAATTAAAATCGAGGGGAGTCGGATTTATACCTTTTAAGTACACGAAACTACGGATTCCAAAAATTCAACGGAGTTTCTTTTTTTTCGAAATTACCATTTAAAAAACTCGAGGAAATGGCATGGAGGTCACTAATCGTTTCTCTTTGTTTTATTATTCTTCGTTTTGCAGTATCATTTTGTGAAAATTTTCGTTCCCGTTGCGTGTGTCAAGGTTGTTAATATGATTGTGCTTCTAAACGATGTCTCCGATCTGGTTGTTTTACTTGAGAACAATGGAACGGGGAAAAGTGAGTGCGAGAAAAGTGATGTATTGATGTGGTAATGAACTTAGCGTCGAATGGTTTCATCTTATGAAAGGAACACATGGCTGAGAAAAATTCTCAACTCAAAGATGCAAGATGTTGTGAAATTGGTAACAATATAAAAAGGTTCATTGGTGATTAAGTCATGGAAAATAGCGAATACGAATGTATTGTTCCAAGATTTCATCGTGAAAAAAAACAAACACGGAGATCGAGTCATCTGATAAGACGAATTATTCATAAATAATCACAAATCGTCGTCGAGACGTTGATTAAATACAACACACGTGCTAATTCCTCAATCGCCTCTAGTCGTCTCGTATTACTCGTTTCAGCTTCGAGTCGTTTAATAAAAGAATAAAAATAATAAAATTCTTAGATTAGAGAAGGTATTGAAAAAAGTTCATCGATGTAGATTTCAACGTCGCGTTGTAGATGTAATTTTTTGCAGCGAGTGGGATATTGTGGCCGCCAGACGTACGAACGTGTGAAATTCGTGGAAAATTTTTCAGTATATTTGCCTATTCAGATGATCCATAAAGAAGAAATTTTTTTCTTAGAAAACCGATCTCTTTTCTGCCAGAAAAATGTCGAATTCGTAGAATTTCATCCTACGTAGATTTTCACATTACAATGAAATCGTTGGTTTAATGCATAATTTAGGTAATTGACCTGAAAAAAGACCCTTCAGTAGAAAGCTTTCGAAGTGTAGATGTGCAGGTTTTCTTGAAAAATTCCAAAAGCTCAATGGAAAGTTGAGAAAAAAACGTTCGAAATTTTGACCAATCAGGAGCCAGCATAGGAAGGAGGTCGACCTTTTTCGTATTTTACTACTTAACCTATTGTTCATGGGACTTGGATGCTGCAAGATATGATCTGACTAACATCGATTCAAACTAATTCTAACGTTCCAATTCCAATCGACTATGTTCACCAATTTCTTCGCGATCCTCAAACTGTTTTTGTTTGCATTCCGTATAAGTTTGTTTTATTAAAAAAAATTATTCAATTCAAAATTGAAGTTCAATTCTTTTCGAAGTAGTCCCAAGAATAATTAAAGCAATTAATCGCCTTCTGATGCCTTGAACGATTGAAAGAAGAATTTTCTTGTTGATTTTTGATCCTACATAAATTAACTTTTTGTTTCCAAGTAAAAATTGATCTAATCAAAAAAACGAGATAATCTGTAGAAAATCTAGATAGATCTTTTCTCCATCACAGATCCTCAAATATGTCATTTCAATGTGTGCGTTTCACGTTACGCAACATACACGTAAGATTTTGAAATACAAAGATTGATCTAATTAATTATTCTTCGTGCATAAGTAATTGTAATTACATAATTTGTTCAGTAACACGTTATGGTAACACTTGGTTTACCAAGATGTGCATTATCGTCCGTTTCCGAATTACAACAATATAATTAATCTGGCGCTAAATTATTTCAAGTAGCATCTAATTGTCAATTATCTTTATTTAGGTCACTGTCGTACAAATTTAATATCGGTTCGAGCAAAAAAGCGGTGTTGTTTTTGTTAAAGAAGTTTTAGAATTCTTTGTCGGCATTGTTTTTTTTTCGTGAGTTTGCATTCAAGTTTATTGAGTGAATTGTAGTCTGATAATATTATCAGTATTCCGGAAAGAGTCAAGTAGACAAAGGACATCCGTTATTATTTCAATTTACGACGAATTAATCTTTTCCTATTTAGTTGATGGCGTATATGCGTGTTTTGTTTAACACGTTTAAACATGTGACTTCGGTAGGGTAACTGATCGTTGATATTATTGATACGTAGTACGTGTTAGTCATTTTCAGAAATTAAAAAATTTATCTTTTATTCATTGTTTATCGAAATCAGTAATTAGATAATGGTTTATTTCGTCTTGTATTTTTCTTCTCTAAAATCCCAAACAGACGTTGGATGCTGACGAGAAATTTGTAATTTGAGATATTTTGAGATGCTTTTCATTACATAAAGAAATATTAATTAATATTTCACCATTTGTATCATAAAACAAAAGTTCGTTATCAAACTCCATGTACACGTGATCTATGTTTTTATCGATATGTTGTAAGTATAATTACATCAACCAAATTCTTAAATTTATATTCTCGATTTGTTATTAATTCGTACTAATTAGACAATTTGTTAATTTATTTCAGATGACGTAATCGACATGAATTGAGCAGATTTTTGCAGTTACCTATATTGATCGTCTTCTAATCATGTGCTCGGTTTAATTTCGCGTTAAAAATTTTTAAATATGTTTGCGAATTCAAAGTATTACGTGTGGTTACGATTAAGCGTCGGATTCGCGATAATATTTGTTTGCGGAGGTGATGGCAGTCTTCACGGGCAAAATAGATGTACCAAACAAGAAACGTAAGTGATGTGTATATTTTTATCATGCTTTATCTCCTATTAACGCAATTTAAATCGGATTAAAGATAAGTTTACCGATGAGTCGAAAAATCTTATTGTATCGTTTGCAAGATGCTTCGTTGAGATTGCAATTGAAAATTACTTTGAAAGGATTACTCATCGTGTAAATAGGTATGAGTGGGTACACGTAATTTACCAAGTGGATCCAAATTGAGCCGGAATGGTCTAGAAATTTATACAATGTATCGTTCTCTAGATGAATCGGAGGCTTAGTCGAATTCGTCGTGTGATTTTTGTCTTCTATTTTTTCGACTCTTAACCTGGTCACGTCGTAGAAAGTTTGCGAAGCGAATTTGACACGATGTTAATTCCAAGTTGAAAAAATGTATTGTCGAGATTAGGTTATCAAACGAATTACATCGTGATGTTTAATTTTGCATGAATTACACGATGAAAGAAAAATCTTGTGTAGGAATTGTCGAAGATGGTCGGAAATTACTCGACCGAGATGATTATTTTTCCTCAGCTGGACGAACAGGCTGCTAAAATGTGGGTTAATTGTTTAAAATAATTGTAGCATTTTATTTTTTTCATTTTCGATGTTTGTAGATGTACTTATGGACGTGCTTAGTATTTATTTTCGATTAGGCACGTATTTGCCAGAAGGTTGAGAAGGCTATAGCCCGAGACGGTAAAATTTGATCGAAAAATTGAAAAAATTTCAATTAAAACAAATTTAAGGAACAAAAGATCTATAAATTGAAAATTGTACCTCAAAAAATTGAAAAAAAATTCAATTAAAACAAACTTTTAAGAATAAAAAATCGAAGAATTGAAAATTGTTTCAAAAAATTGAAAAAAAAAATAAATTGAAGAAATTTTGAAGAACAAATAATTAAAAAACTGAAAAAAAGCGCAATTGAAAGAATTTCAAAGAATAAATAATTTAAGAATTGAAAGTTGTACCTTAAAAATTGTAAGATACAAGTCAAAAAATTGAAAAAATTTAATTGCGTTGTAATTGTGCAATAAATCTCAATAAATTTTTTCACCAAAATGAATTTTTTTGCGCAGAGTGACGCTAATTTGAAAGGCGCTATTCAAATTTTAGCGCACAAGTGGCAAAATCTTAAATCCGTCTCTGTTTTTGTTCGATGTTCTTAACAAAAATTTGTTTTTTGTGTATAAAATACACGTATTTTCTAAAATTTTGTCTCAAAAGAGGTTCTAAAAGCCACCTATTGTCGTTTGTGCGTCGATTCATCAACAAGTGATTTTTACTTGGATTAGGTGTGTCTCCCATTGTCTTAACATCGAGAATTTGGATTTTTGGTTTGTACATAAGTAGTGTTGATTTTAAGGAGGGAAATTTGGCTGAAAATCCCTTTCAAAAGATTATTTTTCTAATTAAGCAATCCAGGACAAAGGCGGGTTCCTATTGTCCAAACGACGTTTTTGAAATGGGAAATTCGCCTAACATTTTTTTCACACTAAAAAACATGTTTTTTTGAAATTTAATCGTCCTGAGCAATCGACGAGATTTGTAAACGTTCTCAAATGACTCGTGGAATTTCTATGGCTTATTTAATAACCTACAAACGACGATACTTTGCAATCGATTTAAAAAAATTTGATTCTTATTTGTAATATTAGAAGCATTTTAGGATTCGGCTCACTGTGTTTTTGAATCCGTCTGAACTGTAATGTCATGTTGGTATTATCTTTAGGAAGGGTAGGAGGGTACCTCGTTTTTTTCCAATTTAGAAAGCGAACAATTCTTATCGAACTAATTTAAATACACCATGGGAGTTTATCTTGAAAAGATTATCGTCGAAAGATTTTTTTCTACGTCATTTGTACTGTTACGCGTAAAAACTTGAAACCTTTTTCCACGTCCTTATTAATGATTGATCGTGTGTAAATAATATAGCAAAAAAATTACGAATTAAATTTTACCTTTACGTAATTTAATTAATCTGATGAAAAAAAAATATTTGACATAAACGAAGATCCTTTGTTTTGTTGATATTGTTATGGGTTATAGGCGAGGATAAAATGTGAAAGTGATATTCATTATTTCGAAGAATGTGTGAAAGCGAAATCACTTTGCCAACGGTCATCTTGCGCTTTAATTGATTAACTTGTATGTTTGCATATATGGCTGGGAAAAATGTAAATAATACTCTTATTAGGTAATTAAGGCGACGTATGGCGGCTGCGAATTGTGTCATAAATTATAGTATGTAGGAAAAAGCTTCTTGCAAAGGTAAAGGAGTTTACTCCTTACAATGACGTTCTGAGTTTGAAATTATGAATATATTCGTCGTATTCAATGGTGTTTGCACCTGGATGTATTGTTTATTAGGCATGTTTGCATACGTATATAAACTACTTTATCAAAACGATAATATTTTTTTATGATTGAGTTAATTAAAACGTTTCTCTGAATAAACGCAATTCACGTTATGCAGTTGAGCATACTGTATTGTATTTTTTCAAGCATGGAATTCGCTGCACGGGCATGTAACACCCACTACGATCTTATGCTGTGGGCTGTTTTTAATCATTATCGTGATATTTCGCGGCCATATTTTCTTCATCGTAGGTTTTTTAGGGAGCGAGAAAATTTGGTAAGATGTTGACCTGGATATCGTGTGAAACTATGAATTGTAGCCGGGTTTCGCCGAAGATTGATTCATAAGTGATAAACGAGAATTTGCCATTTTTCTGTGTAGATGATCGACAGGATATGGTGTTTTGTTCTCCGCATTTGATAACAGTGTTGAAAGATTTAGTTATCTGGATGACTCAGTTTCGCTGATTTTTTGAAATTTCCAAGTACGCCGTGGTTTTTAATTCTTGAAAAAATTTTCAACCCGAGATGCAAAATATTTGTGATTTTTTTATATTATCATCGTTGTTGCTACTTTTAAACCATAAAATTACCCGAATTCAAAAAATCTGAGCGGATCCAAATTTCGCGTCGTTTGTTTGAAAATTCGCTAAAATAGTGTACGCCTCTGTCTGCGACTCCCTATTCCTTAAAAATCAAGAATCATGTTAATCAGTAAACACGTTGGTAATTTTGATCACGTTTTTATGCACATTTTTCACGGTTGTGTGTTCTGTGTTTTAATTTTGTTATTTATATCAATCTCGAAGATTTTTCTCACATTTTTCCAAATAACTACTCAGCTAATGGTTATTTTATGAATTTCAAGGAATTCTATGACTTACGCGTATTCTCGTTGGTAATTGAACCTATCGGTCATTAACGTTGGCGTGTTGGCGGAAATGTATCCATGATTATAAAATACGCCATTTTTCTCGAATAATTTTACGAAATGATATTTTTATTTGTACTTAAAAAATAACACTTTTATTCGATAGTCGACCCTTTACTAATCAGTATCTTATTTCATTTTTCTTTCGCTTCGACGTTTTTTTACGAAAAATATATCGTGAAATCCTGTCGAGGAATTCGTTACATTGGCGTGTTTTTTTTGGACGTTATAACGCGGAACCACAACTATACGATGTTTATGTGGCGACAAAATATGTAAACAACGCCACCTTAAAACATCGGACCGGAAACCTTAGAACAACATTGTACTGCATTTAAATGGCTTACGTACATGAAAAAATAATAATTCGAGTTAATATCATATTTGTTAATCATTCGCATGAGTCATATTCGCACATTAGATATTAATTCGACGGCGTTATAGAAATATTCCCGGTAATAAATTTCCGGTCTTCGCACGTGTAGGCTTTTATTAGGCTTGGCTTGCAGCCCGTTATAAATGATGTCTGGGCCATTGTACGTGGAGAAAAAAAATCACCTGGGCGCGTTATTCGCTATTTTGCAGACGCTTCGTAACTTGGAAGTTTTTGCGCAGGATTTACGAACTATTTATTCGATAAATGGTTCAATATTTAATTTGTATTTGATATTGAACAGGAAGTCGTCGAAAGAAATTATAATAGAAATGCTTTATTTACATTAAATTTTATTACTTTGTGACGTTTAATACGGTTACGAATGTTTGCAAAACTCTTAATTCGACGGCGCCGCACCTCAAGATCGTAATCGAAATTAACATCATGTCGAGGATTATCTATTTCCCATGAAAATGGCGTGTGAATGTTACGAAATATAGTGTTAAATGATAAGAATGGGGGGATTTGAATTTCTTTGTGATTGTAAATTTATAAGAGAAATTTATCCCGAAGTTTTGATCGCGTTTGATCGATTTTTATATGTTGGATCAATGCTGGAAATCGCATATGGTGAAATTATAACCTACTTATTGGCCCGGTTTACACGTCGACTTGTGTGTATGTTACCGAACAAGAATAAATTTCGGAATGGGGACGATATTGTATACCTATTGTTTTGATTTTGGTCTTTCGAGATCATATAGTATATAATTATAATGTTATGAATCGATGAAAATTTAATTTATATGGTAGAGTATCCTCTTGAATGATATCGTCGATGTTTCAATTTTTCACGAGATCAAGTTGAGCTTTTGAAGAGCATGTGACGTTATGGCAAATCATTATTGAAATATTTTAACGGTATTGATGACGTCATGATTTTTTCATTTCATATGTACTCGAGTATGTGGGCACAGTAGAGTGTAATTACATGCGAAGATGTATTTATAAATAAACAGATGTTCCTTTCGAGTGTGTTATTAAGAATTTTTTATAGATGGATCTTTTTATACGATCTCCTCCCTTTTTTTGCGACTTCGAAGATGCTAATTTAGATAGTTTTAAAATTACCATTAATCTTTCGTTGTGATGTGATGAATGTGAGGTGAGGTGAAACAAAGTGGCGAAAGAGGGGAATACTCATGTTGAATATCACCGAAAATACATACAAAAATACAAAGTAATTAAAAACTTTCTATTTTTAGGGTATCAAAAACTGCCCAAAAAATGAAAGGAATATCGCGTGTAATTGTTTGCGAATATTTTTACTGTCGTCGTATTTGAGAAATTCCGAGCAGTATCGTACTTTTGGAATATACTAAATTGATATCGTTATCGACGAAATATTCATCAATGTCGAGGAAGACATTCTACTTATCATTTTTGTGAAATCAGGAACATGTCACATTCAACGTTTCCGCGACAAGAAAAAATTACTTTGATTTAAAAAAACGTAGTAGGAGGAATATAGTGACGAAGAAATCGAATAATTATCACCAAAAAAGCCGAATTTATTGAGAAATAACTTTTAGCTCTTCGAGTTTTTTTAATGAATTTGAAAAGCTTAGAAAAACTAGAAGATCCCTTGAAAGCTCTAAAATGACGGGAAATGAAAAAATTAGTTTTCATTTTCAATAATATTAATTTTGAATTTTTCAAAAATTTTAAAAATTAAAATTAGCATATCTAGTTAAAAAGATTTATTTAATGGAAAATCATTTTCTTTAAAAATATATTTGCGTTGACGAATAATTAAGATTTTTTAATTTTTAATAATTTCACTTTAGATTGAAAATTGAATGCAGATTTCAGACGTTAATAATTTTAGTTTAATTTTCTAATGTATTTTTCTCAAAAATCTTATTTTTGAGCCTGTTGTCTGGAGTCTTTAATACCATGGTTCAATTTTTAATTTCTGGTCATTTTTATAGGATATTTTTTCTTAAATTTTATGCCAATTATTGTTATTTTTTTGGCAAATTTTTCTCTGTCTTTGATAAGTTTAGTAGTTTTTTTGATATTTTTATAAGCAATGCTTAAATTTTGATAATTTCTGGACACGTTTTCTTAAATTTTATGCTATTTATTCATTTATTTATTTTTTTTGATAATTTTTTGGCAGTTTTTGATGTGTTTATATAGTTTTTTCAATATTTTTTTGAACAGTGTTAATTTTTGGTCATCTGGAAACATTAAAAAATCTTTCTTTTGTTGGGTTGGGTTAGGTGGGCTTATTTGCTTTCTACATTTTATGGTTTTATGCAATTTATGCCTTTATGCAATTTGAATACTTATTTCATCTATTTTAGAAGTATTTTTTCTGGACATTTTTTCTTAAATTTTTCGCTGTTTTTAATCAGTTTAATTTTGTAGTAGTTTTTTCAACATTTTTTGCGTAGTGTTTTTGCAAAGCAATTCATTTTTTTTTAATATATATATTTTTTTCATTTTCTAAAGCGATACGAATTGATGTTTGGAAGCTTATCGATTTTGCAGTTTTTCCTTAAAGGAAATTTTTCATCGTTTTCCTTTGAAGTTGTGCTTTTCTCGTTTTCATTTATTCCCCCCCCTCCGATGTTTCTACATTCACTTCTCTCTGTTTTCATTCATTCTTTTCCTTTGGTCTTTTGTTCTCATTTTATATGCTCTTCTTTTCACGCATCCATGCACCCAGACCTAAAAACACTTTTTAATATGCATTACTGACCTGGGCAATGGGTTTTACTCATATAAACACACCATGTGAATAGCTACCTCACAGGGGTCCAAGTTTAACGACCGTTCTTTTATTTGTTTAATGAACGTTTTCTTTAAGCATTTTGAATTGCCAAAACAGGTAGTTTTAAACAGGATAAGACAATAACTCGTTAATCTTGCCCCGATTACGACAAATCATTAATCGACGAAAAATATTCTTGTTTTGTCATTTATCAAAAAAAGTAAATGAGAAATTATCTCGGTTCGGTTGGTCATTTTACGTAAAAATACTCGTTTTTAAGGCGAATCAAAAAAACATCAGAGACTCATTAACGGATAAGTTACAATTCAATGTAGTGATAAAATGATAGACACGGGTCATCGAATTTGTGCTATTTTACGTAAATACGTATTTAGCAAGAATCACCTTTTTTTACCCGATTTACTTGATACTTGCTCGAAGTCATCGCACCCTTTTTATTAATTTCAGTAGAATTTTTTTTGTTAATTTGCTGCAATGAACCATGCAAGATTGTAGCTTTCGAATTTCGAGACGTAACGGCGTAAAGACGGGAAATGACGTAGCATTGATTATAAAATTAAATAAAATCTTATGGATATAAATTTACATATGTTTCGTATAACGAAACGTGTATAAAATCTAGGAAAAATATCGAACGAGCGATTTCTTGTGACGTCACTTGATTGGCCTAGCGATAACCACCGCAAATCCACCAGTGTTTTTGCCCGTTGCGGAAAACCAAGGAGGGAACATTCTCGTGGCGTCGTTAATTAAATGTAATTAAAACGATTAACATATGAAAAATATAGCCTAGTTAATTAATTACAAATGTAACAAAGTTATTTCTTAAGATCGTAGTTGAATGTTCGTTACGATGAAGAAAAAACGTTAAGGATGGTGACACGTATAAAAAACTCGAGTTGTTTCCTCGAAACAAAAGTTTTTGCTGGTATTGAATTTTAGTGTCGTCTGTATCCACATCTATACAACCTTTACCTGTGGTGAAAATACAAAAAACCTGTTATTGTACGTTGGAGACGTGTTGAAATTGAAACCGGTAGTCGGTGTCGATAAGTGTGTTATTACAATACGTCAGCATTGGATGGCATGCGTTACTCGACCCTCTATACATCGTGTCTTTACCATAGATTTTTTACCATTAAGGTCATTACGATCAGTCATCGTTCAGTAATGGAAAAAAATGGAATTTATATGCACCGACGTAATACTACGTGCATTTATGAACAAGTATTCGCCATATCGAACGGATATTCAACACATGGCTCTTGAAGTATTTCAATCTAAGCGTCCAATTTGAAGAATTACCGTAGATTAAATTTAACGTGATTTTTCTTTCAATTTCCAGATACATTACCAACATCCGAGTATCTAAATTAGTACCATATGAAGTCAAACAATACGTATGGTGTCTTAACGTACCACCGAGATGTTCTAAAATCAAAGTCAGTTATAATATTGGATACGAAGAAAAGGTAAGATATATTTTCTCGACTCCTCGACACGTGTATCGTTTGAGTGCAATTAGTCGTATAGTGCCCCAATGATTCTCTTTACACACTGTTTCATCAAATACATCTCCGGTGTTAAATGTCAAACTATCATTAATGTCAATCTTGCGTTTTTCTATTGCGTAATTTTTTTTTTGCAACGTGTACAATTTTCCTTGATTTTTCCAACAAGGTGAGAGGCCATGGTCGAAGAGTTTTTATTTTCCAAACGTTAAGAAAGATGGTTTAATGAGAACGATGAATTAAATAAATAAATCCAAGCGTTGAAATATCCACCAAGCAGGTGTAATTTTATAAAGCACGAATAGTTACCTTGATCTTTTAACTTTAGATGCATTTCAGCCACGATTTATCTTCGTTCAGCTCGTAAAATATCGTTTGCGTTAACAATGAGTAAATTAATTGATAAAAATATTTATCAAGGAATTCAACCGTTTGAATGAAATTTCAGCGTGATTTATTTCAACGAAGTTTTTCATTTCGTATTCAAGTTTTCACATGACACTAATGTAAATTAATTTTAATGATTAATATTTTACCTAAGGATGTAATTACCTCAACCTAAAGGGCATCTTAATGATATTGCAAATTTTCAGGATATAAAGGTTAAGGTTGTGGTTTCGATGCAGCTGTTGAATAATCTGGGAATTACCCCCGATTGTCATAATTGAGTTTGTAGTGATCTGGTTTTCGTGAAAATTCATGTGAAAAACTTCAAAAAAGATATTGATTTTTTTTTTGTTTTTTCATATTTTTTTAAGCTTTGATTTTTGCAGAAGAATATTCCTAATTGTTATTTCAAGACGTGTTCTTCACTTTTTTTTACGTTTCTCCTTAAAATGAAATTAAGTGTTGTTGGAATCAGCAACGAGTTTGGTTGAAGGCGGAGATGAAGGGAGAGGCCAGGGAGACGATTTATGAATAAATGTGAATAAAATGTAGTGATTATTAGTACAATATCAAATTCAGAAATCGGTTCAAAATTAATTTTGAATAATTTTTTTCTCTTTTAAAAATAAAAAGTGAATTGAAATATTCTCCAAAAAGCTCTGAAAATTTCCTTTATAACTTTTCTTGTTATATTTAAGGTCGTAATTGAGTAATAATTTTTCATGGAGAGGGGGAGGGGAGAATTTGAAAGATGCTGACTTGAATTAAATTACCAATTCAAAAAAAGTAAAAAAAAAATACTTGAGATTGAGGGCAAAATTTGTTTTATTTTATCTCTAAAATGTGTAATTTTCATTTTTTCACGTATAATTTGTTGTGAAATTATAGAAAACTTCACAAGAAAAATTATCCAAATCTCCTCGAAACCGACATCACATTTTTTGAGCGATATTTTTATATATATTTTTTTTAAATCATCAAATTTAAAAATCGTTAATTTGTCAATATAAATAAATGTAAATAGTAGAATTTTAATGATTTTTAAAATGTTTGGGGTGGGGGACTTTCCTTACACCTTGTGGTACTTGATGCGCATACATCCTGTATGTTTCAAAGAAACCTTGTGCTTTCAAAGTCACCCCAAATTACGGTTTCTTTTATTAGTTTTAGATTTAAAATGGGTGAAGCACTAGATGTATAATTCTGTAGTAATGTACGAGTATCTTTATGACATGTACCTTGCCCCTTTCCCCTCCACATAGCTTTCTTTTGGGCTCCTGGGAAATATGAGTATTTATCGAGTGATTGATGAAAAATCATGCAATTCTTTCTTTCGGCCACGGAAGCTCGATGAAAATTCATTTTACGGTTTGTTATGAAGACAATACTTCAGTTTTTTCGAGCTTTTGATTTGCGTAAACCTTTAATAACCTTTCAATGGAATGTCGTGTTCAATGTTCAAATATGTACTTTTGGACTCGTTTTCATTTGCTATTATTACAACCCCATCGAAATGTACTATTCGAATCATCGATACATTTCTGATAATGGTATCCGAAGTCAGATTACTATCTAGGAACGTTTCTAGAGTCTAGTTCCCTCGTATTTAGTGACGTTTAAAGTACAGTATCGTACACTTTAACTTGGCAGTCGAGTTAATCTTATTGGTAGAACTGGTCGTTTTATCTTTCTGTCATAAATGATGAATACCTATTATTAAGCCTAATAGTTCGTTTCCTTCGAATAAATTTTAAAGATGTTGGGGGAACATTACGAATACTAATTTGAGTTTATAAGTTCGAGTTTAGGAATTCATTTCAAAGGGGAATTCTACAATCGACGCCGCAATTATATCGTAATTTTTCATATAATCGATTCGAGTTATCGGTACTGCGAAAATTACGCCATAATGGAAACCTCACGAAGTATATTTTCCGATGTTTTTACATGCTGATTAGATATACCTAGACCTACGTATCGCTTCCGCAAACACGCTGATATAGATATTTGTATACTCCTATCTTCTAAACTAATTTCGTAATATTTTCCTGCGCGTTTGATCGCATTGTTACATCGCAAACGGATATCGTATACATCCTTTCAACAAAGATACAGTTTTACAATAAAGACTTGATTGCTTGGTTCATCGCGGATTCGCGATTTCTCAATAAACGCAGTTTGACTTCTTAACTGATCTGAACTCTGTAACAATGCAGGCTTTTATCTCGTTGTTTATATTTATCATCTCGTATAAATGATAAAAAATTTATAATCTGAATATGCAGCATCTGACGCGTAAACTAGTTGCTAACTTACTTGGAATAGCCAGAGATAATCGAGGTGGTCATAACTGGTCATTAACATGAAGTAAGACGTAGAGTAGATGACTTATGCGTAGTCGTAGTTGACCAGTTTTATTTGCATTATGGGCGAGTCAGCTTGACGATGGAAATAAACATAGGTACTCGTGTTACGTCGAAAAATAACCTAAGATCAAGGTTCGCGAATTTTCTAAATGGTTTGTTATACGAGTAAAAATTACGAGTATTTTGTGTCGAAATTGTGTGGTGTTGGAGATGTCACTTACGTAACCGGATCTTCTTAGGGTTTTGTGTATTTCAATTGCTTTTCTCCCTTTCGTTTGGCATTGACCTCTTTTCATTCTAGTTTTTTCGTCTATTACGCGAGTTCGAAATTAATGGCTTCTAGATGGATTAAAAAGCATGTATCTGAAATATGAGGGTGGAAAATGAGAAAAAAAACAAGAGCGTACATACGTCGTATTGTAGATATAGGAATATCCGAGGTTGATGTACTGGTTGCTGTTGACGAGGGTAGAATGTAAAATAGGTGCGATCGAGGTGATTGAACTTTACTAGAAATCAGAGTAGAAGTTGTTTTTGCCAACTTGGTGAAATTTTGTTTAAAAAAGAGAACGAAATTCAACCGTGAGTATTATTCGAAGTGACTGAAATTGTTCGATGTTGTTAAAGTACGAAGGTCGAATTGGTTATTTACATTTGTGAAATTGATAAAATAAGATCGAATTGGATTGTTGGAAATGACTGGAAAAAATTCTTGAAAATTGCCAAAATTTTTTTTAATTGATTAAAATTACTTAAAATTATAAAAAATTGTTAAAATGTTGGTAAAATGGTGCAAAATTGTTTAGTATGTATTTCTTCAAAATTGCGTTAAAGTTGTACAAAACGATTAAATTGACGAAACATTTGCTTAAAACTGCACAAAATTGTCAAAATATAGTTGAAAGTGCTTAAAATTGTTATAGTTTTCTCTAAATCGCATATGAACTGTTAAAATGTTCTTACGTTTGTTAAAAATGGAACAGAATCTGTTTAAAATTGCTCAAAATCGCCTAAAAACTGTTAAAATGGTTAAAATCGTTCAACATTCCTCAAATTTGCATAAAAACTGTTGAAATGATGTTAAAATAGCTTAGAATTAGTTAAAATTCATTTGAAATTGCGCAAAATTGTCAAAGTAATGTTTAAATTGTTTAAAATTGTTCATAATTTGCTGTAAATTGTATATGAAAACTGTTAAAATATTAAAATTTTTGAAAATTGATCAAAATTTGTTTAAAATTGTTTATTTTAACATTTTGATAGTTTTTACGCAATTCACAAACAATGTTTACAAAATTTTGACAGTTTTCTTCTGTTTTAAGCCATTTTGAACAAGTTTTGATCGATTTTTAACAACATTTTGACAATTTTATGCAATGTTGAGCAAATATTAATCAACTTTAATTAATTTTAACATTTTGACAAATCTTGTGCAATTTTAAAGAATTTTAAACTAATCAACTATTTCAGTAATATTAATATTGTTAAAATATTAAAATATTTTAGAATCATTAAAAATTGGTTCAAAATTGCTGAAAATTGCACAAAATTTGTCAGTGTTTTTGAAATTGATCAAAGTTGATCAATATTTGCTCAAAATTGCACAAATGTTGTGCAAAACGGTTAAAATCACGCGAATTATAATTAATTGCACCTCTTAGATGTTGTATTCAATGAGGCATTTCCAGTGAAGGTAGAAGAGGGATCTGAATATTTGAAAGGATTGTACAAACTTACCGAAAATAGGAAACATAACAAATTGGAAATTTTACATACCGTTCGATAAGCGAAAGCGAGCGGTGACAGTAATGCGAAGATAAATATGAAAAATGGCTGTTACTGTTGATACGAGGTTCGCCTCAGTGCTTCTCAAAATGCAGTTTTGTTCATAATTAACTTAAAATTTCGATCATCCGGTTAATTATATTAGATTGTATGGTTTAAGTGTATCGAGTTAAAAATAACGCAGCAAACTTGAAATTCCCATTTCGTTTATTAAAGAATGCAGACTAGTTGAAAATGAACTTCATTGACGGAGGGTCGTTCGACGACAAATTACAATATTAATACTTAACGATGAACCCTCCACAGCTTGTAAATTCATAATTAACCTTTGCCTTTTTCGAAACCTTTCAATTAAATGTAAATAACGATAATGTTAGAATAGATATCTGCGTCTTGGCTCGTAATTTACCAATTGGTTTATTTTTATTTAGGCCGTTCCGAAAACTAGATTAGTGGAAACGTGTTGCGACGGTTATGAGGAGATTTCCGACGAATGTGTTCCAAAATGCGATCAGAATTGTTACCATCATGGAAGCTGTATTGCCCCTAATGTTTGTAAATGTCACAAAGGATATGGTGGTCATACGTGTAACAAAAGTAAGTCCAAGTTTTTGTGTTTCAATTTAGAAAAACATGATTTAATTTATTTCCTTTTCAGCTTGTCCTGTCGGTTTATACGGGGAACATTGTGAAAATTCGTGTGTATGCGAAAACGGAGCCGATTGCGATCCGGATACCGGAGAATGTACCTGTGCTCCTGGATACACCGGAGATCGTTGCCAGAGTAAATGCGAAGCTGGGTATTACGGGTCGAATTGTACGAAACGTTGTGGATGTCAAAATGGAGCGGATTGCGATCACGTTAATGGAGAGTGCCATTGTAAATCTGGATACACTGGTCCTTTGTATGTTCGGTTAATAGTACGAAATCCAATTGGTGACTATAGACGAATAATTACATGCTTTATTTCAGATGCGACCAAAAATGCCCAAGTAGTAAACGTGGTCCGGATTGTACGATCGATTGTAAATGTCTAAACGGAGGGTCATGCGATGCCCAAGGTAGATGCTTGTGTGCCGAAGGATGGACGGTATGTGGAATTTGCGTAAAAATACCTCCGTCAGTAAATCTCTAATTATTATTTATTTCTAGGGTAATCTCTGCACTGAGACTTGCTCAGCTGGAATGTACGGTAAAGATTGCCGCAGTGTGTGCGATTGCTATAACGGAGCTTCCTGTAATTCCACCACCGGACAATGTAACTGCAAACCTGGCTTCATCGGGGAGCAATGCAAGGACATGTGTCCGAATGGTAAATGGGGTAAACATTGTCGTAACAATTGCACTTGCACCGGAGAGAATTACCAATGTTCCGCCGCCGATGGTACATGCACTTGCGAGCAAGGATGGACCGGGGCTAAGTGCGATGTTAGGAATTGCTCTCAAGGTTTATACGGCGAGAATTGCGAGAAAACTTGCGAATGTGTGATGGAAAATACATTGAGGTAGTTGGAGATGAATTCGTTGTCTCTGAATTATGAAATTCGTGCTAATTCACGTGCTTTTCAGTTGTCATCCGTTTAGCGGTAAATGTAAATGTAAAGCTGGTTGGGATGGGAATATATGTTCTCGTCCGTGCTCCTATTTCACCTACGGAGATAGCTGTAGCAAAATGTGCCTGTGTAATAAAAATAATTCCTTGTGTTTACCTACTAATGGTACTTGCGTATGTAATCCAGGTAAGTGTTATTTTCACCTTACTTGTCATGTATGTAGTTGATTGGTGGAATGGCTTGGTCTTTTATTTTTCATCTTTTAGAGCACGTAGATTAGCTTTTAGATGTTATTAATGTGTATTCCGCCTTATGTAGGCTATAGAGGAGAAACTTGCGATCAAGTGTGTCCCAAAGGTACATTTGGAGAAGATTGCGCATTTGAATGTCAATGCAAAAATAATGCCCAATGTTTGCCAGAAACGGGAGAATGTGTTTGTACCGAAGGTAGAGCTTTGCTATTTCTTTTGTAGAATGCTTCCATAGGTAGCGTTGTGATCGGTTGAGGGAAGTAATTGGGAATTTTTCGGTATTTTTAAAAATTATCGTGTCGCGGTTTTTATTGCTTTTAAAATTTTCTCGGCTTTTTATCGATTTGTATACCAAGGTGAGTCGCAAAGCCCTTTCAAATTTTGATTTTTTTTTGCGCTGAAAGGTAAAAATTTTAAAGTAAATTTTTTAAAATTATTTTTCGTTTTGTTATTATTATGCATATTTTTTCATTTTCGTAGGTTTTTAATCACCATAAATAAAACTGCTAAAGTAGGTAGGTAGCTAGGTACCTACTACCTACATCTAGTACCTACTTACCTAGTTACCTACTACCTACTTCTTTTTTAATGAAAAATTGTGCGTTTCTTTGAACTTTGATTTAAAAAATAAAATATACAATTATTGCAATAACAATTTTTAAAAAAGTGTAAAAAATATTTTGAAAATTATTGAGGAATTTTGTAAAATTTTTATAAAAAATAAATTCCAAGTAAAAGCTACTTGAAAATTAAAAAAATTTTACTGTAACAAATTTTCAATTTATTTTGCCAAATTGTGTTTTGTTTTAAAATAGCAGCTTTTCTTACAAATTTCAATTAAAAAAAATAGTTTTTAAATTATCTCAAAGCCCAAAAAAATACCAATAAATAAAATTGTGGAAAATTTGAGGAGGTGCAAAATTTTATTATCCAATTTTCAACAATTTTCATCTAGAATTAGTTTTATATTGAATATTTTTGCTGCTACTTGTTAAATTGTCGGCCTTAAAGACCATTGATGTTAAGACCGTTAAAATACAAATTTTTTTGATTAATTGAAATTTTTTGCAAAAATTTACGCATAAAGCGGAAAAAATAGTGTAAAAAAGTTACATTTTTAGTGTAGAGGTGCGACGTTGTCAGATTTCCAAATATGACTCGTCTACTAGAAATTGTTCATAATTCTCTGAAAAAACTTAATTCATTTATTGAACTTTTTAGCCTAAATAACACGGTTTATTTTATTAATTGAGAAAGTATTCTTGGGAAATTTATAATCCTAATTACGTTTGAAAGATAAATTAAATTATTCGGGTATTTGTGTTATTAATATTTGATTTTTTTACAGGATGGACGGGTCGATTCTGCGACAGACCTTGCGAAAATCAGATGTACGGCGCTAATTGTTCTCAACCTTGTCAGTGTAAAAATAACGCCACGTGTAATCCAATTAACGGTAAATACCAACTTTCCAAGTATTACATGTTCGTTTGAGCGGAAAAGAGGAAAAAATGTAATTTAAATAATAAATTACTCGCGTAGTTAAGCACTGATTAATAAATTTAATAGTAAGACCGCGAAAGTCGCGTATATAATCGCGTCGTTTGCATTTATTACTGAACGTAATTTACAATCGTCTTCCTCTAAATCAAAAGTAAAGAGTAAAATGGATGCGATCATGACCTGAAAATTTAGATGTAAAATTTTACGTTACAATTGAAAATTCAATTATTACGTATGGGTGATTTACCTGTAATATCATCGTTAAGATAATAATTAAGATGAAAATGTAATCATATGTGCTACCGGAATTTGCATACGACTTGATGAATTTTTTCAACTCATGGGCGTTGGTTGTAAACGAGGCTAGATCCATGAGACCAGTAGCTATGGCTCTTCTTCTCGAATACGCCAGTAGAATGTCTACACCTCGATGATGTGCTCTGTTCATGTACTACACATGAGAGAAAATTAATGGGAAATTTTTAATTCATAGGACGCTGCACCTGCTTACCGGGCTTCACTGGTAAATTCTGCGAACAGAAATGTCCCCTTGGTAATTTCGGACGCGAATGTACTCAGCAGTGCGACTGTGATAATCCAAATACCGATGATTGCGATGTTGTAACTGGCTCTTGCATTTGTAAGGAACCATACAAAGGTAATTGAGAATAAAAATCGAATCGTGAGAACGAAACGCGTACTACATGCAATGGAATCTGACTTGTTTGTAAATTCACAACTTCATTCTCGGCTCTCTGCGACGCTTTGCGATTACAAAATGTATTTCGATTTCGTAACCGATATTGTTTAATTGCTCGTCTAGGTGTTAAATGCGAAACCGATTGTCCTTATGGATATTACGGTGATGATTGTTCCACAAAGTGTGATTGCTCTAATCACGGATCTTGCGATAAAGAGACCGGCAAATGTAACTGCGAAAGAGGCTGGCAAGGTGATTTTTGCCAACTCCCATGTAAACCTGGATCATACGGGCAAGGTTGTAAAGAAAAATGCCCGATGACTGAATACGGTATGATTTTAAAGTCGATATATGTGGACGAAATTTTCATCTTTGTTTTACCTCAGGTAACAGGACGTGCGATCACGTGACAGGAGAATTCAAATGTCGTCCAGGATACACCGGAGTAATGTGCGAACAACCTTGTCAAGCCGAAACATACGGTCAAAATTGCGCCAAACGATGTCGCTGTAAGAATGGCGGAGACTGTCATCACGAAACTGGTTAGCAAATTGGATTACCTTGAGTCCACCTTAATTACAATATTAACGATTTTCTTCGCGTGTAGGAAAGTGTCAGTGTATTCCTGGATGGAAGGGAGACACCTGCGCTACACCTTGCCCCGAGGGATTTTTCGGTATTAATTGCAGCCAGCGGTGTAAATGTCAAAATGGAGGTATTTGTAGAGCTATGGATGGCGCGTGTAAATGTCTCAAAGGATGGATTGGAACGCATTGTACAGAAAGTAAGATCAATCTGAGTATGTTTTATTCGATTGTCTTTTCAATTTATTTATTTATTCGTATTTTATTTCGTGTTCAGTCTGCCCTGAAGGATATTACGGTGATCAATGCATGACTCCTTGTACTTGTAGGGAGAATTTCGTCTGTCACGCTATCGACGGTTGCGTTTGTAAACACGGATTCACAGGTGGGTGTGATAAAATCTACATTTTTCCTTGAATTACGTATTTTTAATGTTTTTCGTATTTATGCAGGAGAAAATTGCGATATTCAACAAGTTTCCAGGATTGTCAATGAAATTGATACTAGTAAAGGAAATGTACCTTTTATCTTCGGTATTATCTTGGCAATTATTGCGTGCGGATTTATTATTTTCTGGTTGTATCATAAGAGACAAGTAGCCACGTTGAAGCAAGTGCTCGATCATCATGTGCGATACACGCCTGATACTAGTATAGATGGTGAGTTTACTTTTTAAAAAAAAAAAGACAAAAGTCGTAACCGGGTAACCAGACTGCTTCGGCCTTTATGAGAAAGGAAGTGTATTGGAATAGTGAAATTTTAATGATTTATAGTGAATAATTAAATTATAAAATTTGTTGAGTTCAGTTTAATAATTATTGTTTTGTTTTCAGGTCGTCATCATTTCGATAATCCGGTTTATTCGATGAATACACCATCCAGAAACGATAGTTTTAGTAGTAAATTAAATAATGCTCAAATAATTAATAATTTCGGTGGTAATCACAAAGAAAATAACATAGATAAGCAAAAATTAGCTGTGAACTCGACATACGGCGACGGAGATAGCTGGCTGTACGGTGGTAAGTGTCCAAAATAAGATATCTTCGCTTTTAAAATAAAAAATAAAAATAATTGATGAATTTTTTATCCGCAGTAGGACCTAGTTGTTCGACTACGTGTTCATCTACCATTGGACGTAAGAATTTCGACGCAGATACTGGTAATCCTAATTTATACAATAGTCTCGAAAACGTCAATTCTGATCACCTCTACGAAGATATTAAATTTAAAGGTAAACATCCTTCAAATGAAATTTTCTCGTTTATATCGGCCATTTCTTATTTTCGAAATTTTGCAGAATCCGACCAATACGATCGTTTAAATTACACCCGACCTAGCAGTACGTGGAAACCGCATTACCAACCTATGTCATCGACGTTGAAAACCAAAGAAGGCGAATCTTCTTCTACCAAAGACTCCGATAAATTAGAAGACTAGTTAGGTGTTTTTCAACTTACCGAGTATTCGGATAGAATTTTTCCATATCAGCATTACCTATCGTTTAAGCTTCATAGCTGTGATTACGAATGCTTATTGATGAAAGATGCTGATTATGCGTTACAAACATTCGAACACGAACGTATTCTCTATGTTTAACTTGTTTGTTTCTAAGTTTCTAGTCAATTAATCGATTTCTTTGTCTAAATTGAATTGATCGATTAATAGACTTCGTTTTTAAATGTTACGAATTATGATTTTCATCGCAAAATTTACTATGACGAAAATTTATCCATAGAGAATTTCACTTATTTCTTTCGAAAATTTTAAACATAATGAAATATAACACGATTTAAAAAAAAAACCACCTTTGGGAATCATTTTATATTTTTATTTTTATCGACGAGAAATGTAATTTTTTATGAAAGCGTTTTGGTTTAAAACTTGATCTCTATGAAAGGAAGTCGAATTAGATGATGGAGTGTATCACGTAGTTGTGAAGAAAATGGAAAATGATGTTTTTATACTTGTTTTTATTTTTAAATTTTCTTTCGATTTATTTTACTTATATTTGCGTAAGCGTAGTATGAAGAATAATCCATACATATCTGCTTGAGAAGTAATGCTCTTAAATTAAGATAGCCGGGCATTTAAATTACGCTGTTGGTCAGCATGAAAAGCTTGTGAATATTGGATTTGATTTTAGAAAAATTATGCGGTACAACGATTTGTTTTTTATAATATTAATTCTTTGAATTACCTACCTTCGTTATTTACGAACTATTCTATTATTTTCTTTTATGTTTCCTCTAAATTTTCATTTCAATGTAATATTACTTTATTTGATCACTGATAAGGACTAAATTAATAATTATTTCTAGTCTGAAATTGAATACATTATCTACGATATTTTTTTAAATATTAAATTTTTACACGAGTTCGTTATACGGTAAATGATTATTTGATTACCCACGTGGTGTCACTTTAAAAGAAAAGTAGTTTTATCAGCATTAGCGTTCGGTACTTATAATTTTTGTTCCATCGACAATAGTCTTTTGCGTGAATTTTATTATTTTAATTCCAGGCTTAGTGCCTTCTTCCTGTTCTTTTGCTTTCGCATTTTGTTTTTTATGTATTTGTGTATTGTATATAGTATATTCGCGAGACGAATTATTGTTAATTTTTTTTTAAATGTGTTATTTGTAAAGAAATCGAATTGTAATCGTGTTATTTTGTTCATGTGTTTTGAGTGGATGTCGGCTAAATAATCAATACCTGTGATTTTTATTTATTTTAATGCCCTTTTGGTAATTTTATATTACTAATTTTGTATATAATATTTTTGCAATAATTGCGATAATAAAAGTTAACGAAAATGATTCTATTTCATGATTATTTCATTTTAGTTATGAATTCATAGCTCATAGCTCCGAAAACAAGTTTTTTAGATACTGGATACGCTCAAGTGTATTATTTGATTGTGATGTTACATTTAAATATTCAAAGTTGAATTAATTATTGATAAATGAAAAATAATGCAGGAAGTGCGCAATGAGGAATGAAATTTTGTTGAAATGATTAACTTTTTTTTCGATTCTATGTTGATAACACAGTAGGCTATGACGAATGTTCTGATGTCGATCGTAGAATTTATATTCATCGCACGAGTGATTTAATTGCAACAATGTTTCAATAATTTTGATATCACGTTAAAAAAAATGAAGTAATTTTTTATATTCTAAAAACAACCCAATGATGGAGAGAAATTCGATGTTGGATTCTGCGTGGTTGCGGATGTGCATCATTTTCGCGATGAATGTGATTTGTGAGTGCAGAATTCTCCTAAATGTAAATTCAATTAAACCAGATGAATGTCGTAATCGTACTGTTTGTGAAGGAAATAATTCTAGTTTATTTTTCTGCCGTAAGTACATTTTTCTTATAATTAAAAATGGAAAATTTACGTAGGGAAATTCTTGAGAACATTTTATCATTAAATTATTTTTTTATTTTTTTATTTAGTGTTACTATGTCACATCGATCACAACATAGTGCTGATTATTTTATTTCTGGGTTTACTCGTTGTAATTACATTACTCTTTGCATATTACTTATATCTCAAAAGATGGGAACTTAGAATGAAATCTATTGAGTATAGACGAACTTTGGTTACTTCTACGAATGATCGTTCAAATTTAAATGGTAAGTGTCCTACATTTATTTATCAAGAGTTATTCTTCATTGATGAGTTGATACTTAATCGTTGAATAAGAAAAATTTCATATTGTGATAGAAAGCTCGAGTATTGCATATTATCTTTTGATATACGATTTTGTAATAAGACGTATAAATAATATTGTTTGTGCATTGGTATGTCACTTATATCTAATATTTGGTAATTTTATAGAGTATGTGTCCAGATATTCTGAAGACCCATTAATCATGGCGGCAGATATTACACCAATAACTTTTACTTTTCCTAGAAATACTGATATACGAGTAGATGAAGTAGAGATTAAAGCGATAAAAAATGCATCAGAACAAAGGAATAATCGAACCAACGATAAAACGAATAAAAATACCCTTAGTAAGTGTTGTATTCATTTTATTTAAAATCCCAATTTTTTAGTTGATTTGAAAAAACAACTGGTGTGTTTTTCTCAATACAGAGGTAATGTTTCCAGGAAAATTATATTTTTGCAGAGCCAAACACTTCTTGCGTGCAGTTAGAAAACGAAATTCCAATGATGAGCATTCATAATTATTTAGAGGAACTGAAAACACAACATATTTATGAAGATGTTAAATATGAAGGTTTGTTTTTTTGCACTTAATCGTGTTATACGAGTCGATTGTTTTTTAGATTCATTTATTATTGAAGCGTATCAGGGGTATTATACTTGTTTATATGTATGAACATCTTTCAGAATCTGGGTATGACGGTTTAAGACATTTCAAACCAAACCCGAACATAAGACATATTTTGCATTTCAACCAGCCGAGTAAATCAGTGAGAAATTTGAAGGATTTAGCAAGACGATCTTTTATGGTGGGGATAAACTAGAATGACGATACCGTTCAACTAATTAAGGAATGAATTACCCATATGTATATATATATATGTACATATGTAGAACATTTTTCATCAAAGTATTCAGTTTTTCCCTTACGAAGCAAATTTCAATTAAAACGAGATTCTATACAAATGTAAATTTTTGTAATAACGTAGAATGTACATTTAGAATTAAAAAAGTAACCTAAAAAAATTTTAAATAATTATTTTAAAGGACATGCTGCTCTTTGTCTATGGAAGACAATTGCCCATCGGTAAGATGAACTTTACTGTACAATCCATCGTAAACATATTCCATATTGTAAATTCCTTTTTCGGAATTCTTTTTCAGCCAAGATTCAAATCCATTCATTTGATTCGATCTCCATTCTTTTCGGTCTTCTAAATTTCTAATGGCGTGGTCGAATGTATGCGTTAGATAAGGAAGTTCTCCTACATTTTCATTTTTCAATTGCATCAACTACAAATCACGTAGGTTTATTTGTTATAATTCTGTCAGAGAAATTTCGTAGATTTACTACAGAAATTCGAAACATTACCGTGTCAAGTTCTGATTGCTTTTGGAGATTGAATGTCGCTGCTTCGACGATTGTTTTCATGATTGTTTTAAATTCGGCGAATCTATACAGAAAAGCATAAATATTTCGCTCTTTAAATCTTATTTATTATGAATATATCCTACCGTGTTTTGATGTCTTTCCAATGCTCAACCATGAATTCAAATGGTACTGTGGATGTATGGAAACTTTGAGGTATCGCAGACCACATCATACTGACTTTATGCAAATGATCGACGGAATAATCATCATCTAAAGTCGATGACAGGAATCTACAAAATATTCATCGTTGTACTCACGTGCATATTTATGAATGCAATATAAATAAACGCTTCTTAAACAAAAACATTTTTACTCTCGATAATGTTTCTCTTTTTTAAAGCAATATAAACTTTTCAAATAAGCATATTTATCCGGGCTGGTATCAGGGGTTTTTTGATATTCGTTGAGAAGAAAATCATAATCGGACGTGCCGCCGATGTGCATTGTGGAGCATAGAATAGCATATCTCATATCAGGTTCAATACTGAAACAATTAATTAACATTGGTACGTACATGACAACTTTGAAATTAGTTTTAGAAACATACGTACGGGTTCCTAGGATCACGAGCTGGTGAATTTTTCCATTTATCGAATTCTGATCTCGCCAGTGTATTGCATTCACTCATACCCATCGCGCAAGCCCAAATGAATATATCGCTTCTTAAGAGTCTATCATTATGCTTCATTTTTTGAGTTTCGGCCCACTTGGAGTTTAATTCATTAAACGGAGGAGTTATTAACCATCTCATATAAATCTGGAAAATTATTCATGATACAAATGTATACATGTTCGTGAACGAAAAGACAAATGAATATTCATTATTTTTCCGTTATTTTGTTTTTTTTTTTTTTAAACCGACAATGCACCGAAGTCGTAAATATATTAGATATACCGCAGTTTTAATAAATTTTCGTTTTTGTACACAATGATATTTTAAATTAGACCAAGGTCTCGTAAATACCGCGAAGAAAACTTCATTAATTAAGCAGTTCTTTTGCAAGTTACTGCAATTTATAAAACTTCACAAAGCTCGGTTTTACATTTTATCTTTTTCGGCAAGATATAACGAAACGTGTTTCAACGAGAGGTTAAAAGTTACGCTTGTTCTCTATATCTGGTGATGTTAACGGTAGAATATATTTCCGTGATGAATCGTTATACGACTAAAACTAAGATGTTGACAGTTTATATCGCGTAGCTTTCAAAACAAAGCAACGCGATTGAAAAATTAACTCGAAACCATATTTAAAAGAGGGATTAAAAAACGATATTCGCGGTATAATTTTACGCAATGATGAAAATCCTCAGAAATATGATTTTATAAGCGGATTGTATTATAAATGAAATTTGATTAATGATTATTTACTTTGAACTTTTCCATCATCAAGGAATCTTTAACACCGTCTCGAGATCCAGCGACTTCTGCTTCGGTTTCATTTTCCATTAAAATATTCCTAATGTAATTCAGATGCCGTAATACGGTAGCCCAAACAACGTATTCCTTTTCTTTATAACCGGATAAAAAGTTGGCGAAGTCCAAGGCGAAGTTATAATCTATGAGACCTTTACGTCCGAAAAATAACACATCGTCTATTAACTGAGATCTAACTATTTCCGGAAATTCGCCATTTTGTAAGGCTTTTTTCAATAACATCCAATTGTTCATGTCATATTGTACTCTATAAAAGTCTGAAATTTAAACGTATTAGATGACGGTTAAATTAATAAAATCGTTAAATATCACATACTCGTTTGTTGGGGATTAACTAAAAGCCAATTCGATTTTGATAAATCAGCTGGTGTGACGATGTCAACCGCACGAACCTTCGCTAACCAAAATCTAGGAGCAGTAGCGGTGAAAAATTTCTCATTTTCCGTTGTATAACTCACTGGTATGTACCAAAGATTCAGTCGTCTTGAACGTCCTGAATACGGCTCCTAAAAAGTACGTATAATTTCGAAGGAATATTAATCCCGAAAAATTAATTTATTCGCAAAGATGCTGCTGAATGATTGCAAAATCGCGTTAACATTTGAATACAGCACAGTATTTGCCATCTTACCGCTGCTGTCTTGATATATTGTGAAAATGTGATTGTTTTATTGTCATAATTTCGTGTCACAGTTATTAAAGGATAACCTTCTGTGTAAATCCAGTCTTCAAGAACTACTTGCAACGAAACGCCTTCTGGTAACAGCTGATAACCCGGATAAGAGGTGTTTAGTGTTTCTACAGTCATTATTTCCCACAAATCCTCTCCATCTACAACTTTTCCTCGACTGAAACAAATGATAGAATACATAGGTGCACATTCGTATTAGGTGTATTACATTTATAACTTGAGCTTTGCATAAATAATAATCGACAGAAAACAGAAGTATAATTAAATTTACCTATTTTCCAAAAATACTCGCAATGCTGCAATAAACAAAGGCTCGGAGACCATGTGTTTAATCATTCTCATCAAGCATGCTCCTGTAAATTGTGAAATTCTTATTAACGCTAAATTGTAAAACTTTGAAAACTTTTGATTGACAATTAAAAAAACTCGTAACTTGAATTTCACTTAGGTAGACTTTTTTTTTAGTAGTAAAGTTCATTGAGGTAGAAATATAAGCTAGTTGAAGTATTTGAAATGTAATTTTTAAATTTCCAATGATTTCAGGACTCGAATTATACAGCAAAAATTCAATTTCAAATGCAACTTACATCTTAAGAGTTTAAATTGTTAAATTTAGATTCCAAGTACCTATTAGAAATTGGAAGCTTCGTTTGGAAATTTACTTTTTCAACGAAAAGTTTAAGTTTTAGCAACTTTTATCTCTATTGTAAAAAATATGCTAAATTGGTAACTACGGGATTTACATTTTTCTGTCCAGATAATATTATAATATTTTTACAAAATGTTTTTCTTTCCGCTTGAAAATCATAAATTTTAATTTGATGAAAAAAATCTCTACGGTTTAAATTTATTTGAGGATAATTTCAACTTTATAACGGAACTAGTAATTACTATAGTTTTGTTGAAAATTTTCTCTCTGTTGTAAATTTTATTGTGAAGCTTGTGATGATTCTTTTTTGTTGAAGTCATATTATATTTCTTTAAATATTTTGCGATTGATTTGATTTATGTTTTAAAAAATAGATATGTAAATATAATTTGTGAGCGATAAATAACTTGAAAAATGCAGGTTGTAGAATGATATGTTGAAAAAATCGCATAATTTTAGATAATTTTAGTTCTTGTAGAGGGCATGTTTTTGCTCGTCATGTAAATCGGTGTTCAATAGGATAAAAATCTCTGAAACTTGTGGCGTGGTTCACGAAGTTGGAGACCATTGATATGATAAGATTATCTAACAATAACGATTTGAAAAGTGTGCGATTATGATCGATAATGGATAATATTTTCATAATGTAAATGTAGTTCGAGTTGTTCGGGTCTTGTGAAATGTGTATTCGTCATTTGAATACTTATCGCCGATTAGCTCAGTGGTATGTATAATTATTCAAAATCTGTAATACTTATGTAATAGACGATTTTCGTACTCGTATTACCTTTATCAACTAATCTTTTTTCATATAGCTGCGTGTAAATGTTCGGTTTAGCTAATGATTCGCTATGTAAACGATGAGCTCGCGATTCCGCTATCGCGCTTCGTTTGAAAATCTCAGTTTCATTGATTGGATATAAATATTGCATTTTGCTTTCTTCGATATACGGAATCCACCTTATATATCTCCCTTGTCTATTCGGATCAGCTATTTCTTTATCCATTTCTAATTGATGAACGTTTACGAAAAAGTGATCAATCGTTTTCCACGATGGTTCAACCTAGAATGAAACGCAACGTTAATGATAATTTATTAGCTTTCCTCGAGTGTCCAGAATTACTTACGAATCTAAGCAACAGATATTCGAAATATTGCACTAATGCTTCTTTTATCCAGTTGTCGTGCCTCCATTGAAACATGATTAAGTTCTCAATCCATTGTTCTATTAAATGACCGGCTAGCATTTGGGCAACGTATTGTTTATGGGCTACAGAAGTCTTGCCATCTTGCACTATCAAATCGGCCTCTCTTTAAACCATTCGAAGAAACATTAAGTAAAACTTTATAATGAAGGCATTAAGATGCAATGATCATTAACGTTACTAATTGATGACTTCCTTAGTATGTACTTGTAAATTTTCTAATTGATGTTTGAAAACTTCCAAAAAGTATTAACTTTTTAAAACTTACGACATATAAATCATTCCTATTTTAGCCGTTTGTCGTGGTAAAACTTGAGGTAATCCGTAGATATTGATTTTTTTTATCGGCAGAGCTGTACCGAGGTATATTTCTATGTCTTTTATTAGCAATGGCCCGAGATCCAGGACATAGCTTAATTCTTCGGTACGTTTTGTTGCTGTCCAAATAGTGAAATGTGAAATTTGCGGCGTTACTCTGGATTCGCTTTCGAAATTATTCACAACGAAGGCCAAAGAGTGGACGGGAATTGGTGTTGTTTTTTTGTACTGTTCCCATATCCATCCATCACTTTTAAAATATCATTAGGTAATTTCTAAATGGTATGCTATGTTTTCGAAGTGGAGGCATTTTGTTTTACCCGGTGTTGATGGATTGCCAATATGGCGTACTGGCTTGAACTAACATGTTTTCTTGTCGAGCGATGTTCAATTGGAAAGATGCGGTTTGAGTTGGTGCATCGAAACATGGAAATACTGTTCTGGCAAATGGTATATCTAAATTTGTGCCTACGATCCAACTAGAAGGTTTCAAAATTGATGATATCGGTTTCTGTTTTGAATTTGAAAATTTGAAAAAATTTATCAAGCATATTACCGCACGTTTCCTGTATTTTCATCTATGAAATGTGACTTGAAAAGACCATAAGGTAGATTTTGAACGTCGCCGTTGAATTCGATAATTAATTCGTAGATTTTACCAGGTTGAAGCCATTTGTAAAGTTCGAGGTTCAGTGTTCCTTCGTAGAGGTCGTACGAATCGATACTCAAATCTATAGTCTCTTCTACTTGATGTATGATCTTTAATGCGTGACGTCATGAGAAAATAATTCAATTTCGATACATTTTCCCGAATCCGTTTGCCTGACGCCTCATTTGCTTGATGACCTACCTAGTACCTACCAGATATTCATTTATCCGACACCCTGACGCAGTTTAAAGCGTTCATTGATATTAAAAAGTGTAGTAGACAAGGAAGTAGTAATGCTTGGAATCATTTTGGTGATTTGTACTTCAATGACGCTCGGGTAGCTAAAGTACAAGAAGCTACCAGTTGTGATGAAAGTGAACAATCGAAAAAAAAGCAATGCGAAGAAGAAAGAACCACGCAGACGACGAAACGGAAAGCTGCCAAGTACCCTGAGCAACCTCCGGCTTAGTTGGTGTGTTCTTTCTTTTACTTTTATTCTTTCATAATCTTCTCTGCAAAAATAAATAATTAGTGCCAGGAAAATGGATTCGGGCGAATAGATGTCGGGTAAACGAATATTGGGCAGGTAGGTCATCAGGCAAGTGGAGTGTCGGGCAAAATGGTATGTCAGGTAAACTGATTCAGGCAACTGTCTGGCTACCAATAATTCATCGCTTGTTAACATGAAATTGCAATGTTAATTACTTACGTCATTTGCAGTAGATTCGGTAATTTGATATAGATACGTGGATACGATACGGAGATCGTTAACACCAAGTACCAAATATTTGATTTCCTCTTTAGCATGTAAAACCATCGAAACGTTGCCACGAAAAGTGAACGAAGCTGTCTTAGCAGTCGAGGGAGCCTCGAGGAATGGTTGAATATAAACTATGTAACTTATTGGTTCAACTAAGTATCTCATATCTGATGTTAATCCCTCTGTGGTTACATTGGTATGAGCTGAAATTCTAGCTGCTGCTACTTCTGTTACTGGAGGTATTTCCGGATCTAGTAAATCATCGTGTAATCTCGCGTAGAATTTGGAGAATTCTTTTATCTATTAAATGACATGAGAATTTTTGTTAACGCTGAGAAGAAATTCGATTCGTTTTTTTTTTTTTTTTATTTTAAATATTTCACTATTACTGTCACATGTTCTGAAGGTTTAGTGGACCTGCCAATATGTACTGCCACAAATAGCAATACGCATATGCCGATTCCAATCGCAATGGCTTGCCATCTAGCCACAAACCATCCTTTTTTCCCATGATACGATACTTTTTCGTTATCATCATTTCCTAGTATTTCTGCAGCTGCATATGAAGCAGCACTATGATCACTAATTGCGAACGTTTCTCTTTTGCTGGAAATTAATTCCACGTTTGAAAATTCTAAACTATTAAAGGAATATTTTCGATAAGAGTTTGATGAATTGAATACATAAATAAAAAATTACGCAAAAAATGTAACTTTTCAAGCAAAGACTGGTAAAACTTATTCGCAAGTTCGATTGTTTAAAGAGTTGGAAAATTTTCCAACGGAAGGAAAAAACATTTAATGAAATTATTTCGAACTCGTTTGGGGCAAGAGCTCCGAGAAAAGCATTTCCCAATCGATAAATATTTTTATTTTCTCAGAATAAACGTTTTAAACCTCCAAGAATTCGCTGTAACTAAATGAATTCCTACAATTAAGCGGGAAAAAAAATCTCCACGAAAACATGCTTCGTCAAAAAGTATTCTTCGTTAAATAAACAATTTTTAGCTCCCTAATTAAATTCTCTTCTAATATTGGCGACCCTATTAAAATCGTCGAAATATTATTTCAAATTCTTTTAAAAATCGATTGTTTACTAATTACTTTTTTTGCTGGGGAAAGTATTACATCGGTAAGTTTGTCTTCTCTTGGGTATAATAGTTGGATTTTCGTGTTTATCTGTTTTTAATGGAGTTTTCGTTTAAGAATCTTTATAATATTGCAGAGTAAATACAATTTATGGAAAGTACTCCAAAAAACCTCAGGTTTAGTGTGATCGTTGATAATTCCAGAGTATATATTATTTTTTAATATATATTTTCATTGGTTTTTAATTTAGTAAAACCTCGAAGTACTAATTAATGTTAACTTTACGTAGTAAATAATTAAGTTTATAAATAAAGAAGCTTTTTTTTATTTTTGAAGTACAAATTTCGCCTTAGAAAAATAAATTCCATTTTTTCTTCTTGGAAAAAACCTACCTAAATGCGGCCTACCTTTTTGAAGTGCTCGTAAGATTGTAAATATTTGCATTAATTTTTTCGCTTACTTTATAATTAATTTTTTTAAAGATTTTACTTATTAATTTCTTGCCCACTTACTCGTTTGAATTATGCATTTTTGTTTTCGTTTTCCAACCTCGTTAGAAATGAAAATATTTTTCAAGATGAAATTTTACGCGATTACTTTCAAAGAACTTTCATTTTGTACGATTAACATCGTTGGCGGTGAAATAGGTGAAAAAAACAAGCCACATATGTAGCGTATGAGTATTCGAATTAAAAGAACAGAGGTACAATTTTTCTTGATTTATGACAATTTAAACGCATTTGTTTACTTTTTATAGTGAAATTTATCTCGATGTTAACATTGAATTGGATTTTTCATGGTCGCAAAATTATACAACGGAATTATTTCGTGAAAACATCATTCGATGAGGATTTTGTTGGTGAACGGAAGAAATAATGAGTTAGAATTTTCGAGTTGGTAAAAAACGTGGTTTCGAAGTATTTAAAAATGTGAAAATATTTTTTTTTCTACATTTTTTCATTAAATTGCGCATGTAACAAATTTTAAAAGATATTTAATTGTTCAATAAATCACAAAACATGTGGTATACAAATTAAACACATATGGGATGTAATCACTTCGGATTTGGGATATGTTTACAAAATATGGCAAGATGCTCGTGACCATGAACAATTTCGAATTTTTAATTACTCTCTGGTTGTTTTTTTTGTATGAATCATTTGAAGGACTTTTTAGCAGGTATCGAGTTATTTTAGATGTATCGAAATTCCAATCGAACGAAATTCTTGTGAAAACAATTCAGTACCTACTTGGTTTTCAAAAAAAGGGTTCAACTATTAATTAATAAGTAAAGACAGCTTTATTATTTTGAATCTTTAATTTGGTAGTATTTTTTAATGTATTTTTATGGAAGATTGTGGGGCTTTTAAAACCTTGTCCAATCTTTGTTAAAAAAAAAACAAATAAATAAAAAAAACAAGGAACGCTCAATTAGACCTGGAATTTATCAAATTGAAAATAGTCTCGAAGCTTTTCTACTGTTAAAAAAATTTTTAAATCTGCCTCTTTTTTATTATTTTTCATTTTTTTCAAATAATCGTTTTTAATTCTCGAGTCGTACATCTTTTTCTTTGCAGAAATTTATCTTCCCTGTTTAAAGATATTTGTAGCCTTAAGGCCCGTGACTGACACATTCTTTGATGACATTATTTCAACTGGAAGACTTTTCGAAAATTGCTATTTTCTTTTTGTCGTGATACAGACATTAAAAAAAGCTTTTCGCGTTGTCTTTAAATTCGGGAAGATTCTTGAAAAATAAATTTTCTCTTTAAGGGTGTAGCTTTCCAATAATTCGAGAAAATAGGTAATTTTTAATGGAATAGCATATTAGCAGCTGCTCGGTTTTTTTGGAAGAATCCACCTTGTAAATTTTCTTAACAATACATTCGTTCAACTCATTAAATTCTACTTATTTATTTAAAATTGAAACAAAAAAGTTCACATGGATCATTTTTATCGAATGTTGCAAAATCGTATTACATTTTCTTCTAGGGACGTAAAAAAATTACATCTCATTTTATTACAAAAATCCAGTAAAGTAGTTGAAATATCACGACTGAAATGATTCAGTTTGTTAATTTCGAACGGTTGTGCTCTGTAAACAAAATTTACTGTCGGCCATATTGAATATCTACTATTAGAATTACGTTTCGAATCGAAGGGATTTCTCGATCAAAAATTAAACAAATTTACTTGAAATTTTACACAGCCTTTTATTTCTTAAAAACATTATTTCAAAGTGAATAATATTGAGATGAGAACAACTCTAATTTACCATTTTGAAGCGATCGTAATTGGTAAATTATTACATATATTCATAAAAAAAGGCTACGTCATGCTCTCGTCGCTACCTTTCCGAATAACATATCAAAAAATCGGAATGATCCAATGATCCAGGAATTCGTAATCCCGCCGGAAAAAATGTAATTTTTACCTATTTAATTTACCTATTGAAATAACCATTTCAACAAATCCTCGAAAATTATTAATTTTTTTGCGAAGTTATTTTTGAAATTATCTATTTCTATAATTTTCCTGCCAAAACCGATTCTACTTTGAACCGAATTTACAAATGAATTTCAGAAAAAAATTGAAAAATTGTCATCTTAATCAAGAAACAAGCGAGAAAAATCACTTAGTATTCGTATCACACATAAATTTATCTGACTAAATCCTTAGTACCCCTTTTTCCTCCCTTAACATTTTATACATATTTGAGTAAAGTTTTGTTTATCTTTAAAAATTGTTCATTGTGTCCTTTAAATTGTATAGTTGAAGGTAAAAATGAAGAAAACATTTTATACTCGTATTCATACTCACATCCAACTCAAGTTTTATTTTATTTGATGATGGAAATGATGAAATTAGAGAGATGAAGCGAATTCGTTTACTTTGTGGTCACATTTCTCATGATGAACGTGGACAATGGGGAATAAATACCTTACTACCTTCATTTTTTTTACCAACGTTTAATGCAAAAATTACACCGAAAACAAAGTTTTAGACAGATTCATCTTATTTCAACTTAAAACAGGCATTCCTCAACTGCGAAATAATTCAAACTCGAAAATTCCAATTAGGTCGATTCTTCTGCTCGAATTCACTCGAGTCGTTATAATTTCATCATTTTATTTATTTTGACGTCGTCGTCGTTTATTCCGTATTTTTAAATTTTATTCAAACGGAAAATAGTATAACTTGATTATAATTAAAACGATTTATTTACAATTTTAAGCATTGTCCTTAACTAAGTTATATTAACGAGTTGTTGGATTGGTTTTCTCGAGCCATGCAAGAAATCCAGGCATTTCTTTATTTTTCCACAAGATCCTGTTATGGACATGTCTCGATGACACGTATAGAATTTCGTAGATGTCAGAATCGTCGTTGTTGCGGAAACTCTCCTTCAGCGAGATTAGCTAAAAATAAATATAAGCGTTAGTGCGAAAATGATGGAATTTTTGGGCCAATTTGACGTGGAAATTGAAACCTTAATGTTTTGAAATAATACGTGATGAAAAAATCGTGTTTTTGTTATACGTCAAAAGAAAATGTCTAAAAGATTTGCCATGAAATGATTTTTTCAAGTGTTTTTTTTACTGTTTATTTTCTGAATGGTTTTCCCATTTTATAATTTTTGAAATAGGAATTGAACTAGGTAATCTAAATAAATTGTCGATGGTGATTTTCATCGAATAATTCAAATATGTAATTGTCTATGTGGATAATCTCATTACCTCGTTTAGTTGCTGTTCATTATGAATGTTAATTGTAGCCCCTTCGATGATGTTGCGTATGATGGGGGTGAAATTGGCGAAGCTAAAAAAATCGTAAATTAAATTAATGTTGCAGTTTTGAAAAAAAAAAGACCATCGTATCATTTTAGGATTAAATTAACATTGATGCATATAGGATATGGCAATAATGTAATTTTTTTCATTGAATCATTATCAGTTTTTCTCGTATAATGAAATTTCACCAGCATAGTTTAACGTCAAACATTCTGAATTATAAGATTACAAGCTCATGCTGGTACATGCCTTAGAAGAAGAAAATTCAACGTTAACAAGAGTTTGACAAATGATATTTTATATTACGTTTTCAGTATACTTTTCCAATACATAAGCATGTAGTCAAAAGGCGCAGTGGAAGCGATTGGATTTTCGATGAGTGCTTGCCATATGTTGCTGACTTCGTTCAAATGCGTTATCGAATAATCGTTTAGTAACGTTATCGATAATATTCTGCGAAATTATATTAAATTTTGTAATGAATTTAAACTTTAGCTGAGACAAAGATATGTGTTAGCGATTTATGAGGCATTGAGGCGGTATTTGAGCTTAGTCAGAATATAGTTCTTACTTCGGTATTACTTGAGCTATTTTTTTGTAACAATATAGACTCTTCAAGTATATGAATTTATTCGGATTCATGAACGAAGTCCGACGATACATTTGGTATAAAAATTCGAAATCCGATTCTCCAGCGACTCTCATCGCGTTACATAGAGTCGCATAGCGTAGGTTCGGATTTATACTGAAAATTGTTTCTCGAATTATTTGGAAAAATTCGTGAATTATATGAAAGCTATCTTACGTATTACGTTCCGGATTAGATTGTCGTTTCCATTCGCTAAAATCCATTTTTGCTTTGACGGAGCATTTTTCCACATTTACGTTACATGCCCATCGAAATATTTCCGATTCCATTAATAATTGGTTGTGTTCGCCAGGTGTTAGTTGATCCAACGCGTAATAACGTTTTGTTATTATTCCGTGGAAATTAATGTGCGTGTATTGGGTTAAGATGACGTGTTTTAGGAATTTCTGTAAATGACAAAGAAATGTCATCATGGTGAAGTTCACCTTTAAAAATTCTCGGTGTTCCAATGAAACGACTCCTTACATTCTGCGATTAATTTCCGATTTTAAGCAAATATTCAAAATTAGCGAATTCCAACCCCTCATAATGGTCACACCGACATAGCAAAAAAAATACCTACCTCGAAAAGCATCCGTTGATTTATGTACTTGTTTTCGTCATCAATCATCATCGCGCTTCTTATGTACTCGAAATGATGTAAAGCCGCATTCCACACGACGTAATCTTTTTCCAATTTTAGTATACTTTTGGTAAAATCCATCACGAAATCATAGCTCAATTGTCCTCGTCGGGCTAGAAATAAAGCGTCGTCTATTAAATGAGCTCGTACATCTGCTGGGAATTCTCCTCGTTCGGCGCTTCTTTGCAACATTTCCCAATTTTTTAGATCGTAATTTACTCGGTATAAATCTGTGAAAGAAAAGCTTATGGCGGTGTTGACCGGAGAAGGTGAAGAATTGAATTTGTTTACTTGTCTGTTTGGGATTTACTAGGATCCAAGTGTCGGCGGTAAGGCCTGCGATATCATCTTTAACCGCTTGTTTCATGTGTTTCATCCAGAATACCGGGGAAGTGGACGAGAACAGTTTTTCCTCTTCTGTGGTGTAGCTTATCGGAATGCACGTGAAGTATCTTTGGTGCATTCGATTTTCGTTCTAAAAATATACAAATATTGGAAATTTTTTCATATCAAAAAAATCAGCATATTTGATTTTGAAAAATTTGTTGGGATTTCAACACAGTGTTGCCAGTGGAGAAATACAAAAATCAGCAATTTTTTTAAAAGCTAAAACGAACTAAAAATAAAAGTTAAATTCAGTTAATTTCCTGATCGAGAAACCATACACTGTTTTTCTCTATCAGAAAATTCATTTTTTAAATTAATTCCTCCAATTTTTTTGGTGTTGCTGGTGATGGGACAATAATGTTAATATGAACGACAAAACATTAAAGTTTTTCTAAATTTTGTTTATCTCGATTTTTTTGTGGTATTCTATCAAAATTTTATGAAAAATGATAAAATTTGGTATTTTGAAGAAAAGTTTGAAGGAAAAACAGAAAAATCACCAAAATCGTCACTTGGACCAGCAAATCATCAGTACCAATACTGGCAACACTGTTTAACATATGTATGTTTGGTAAATTTTTAATTCGTACGATTCGTGGATTTTAAGAAAGAGTTAAAACGATCTTAAAACCAAATTTCAGCCTTTAAATGTGGTTTTTCAATTTTATTTTCAAAATTTGAAAATTACTATTTTTTTTGTTGAAAAATTCAACACTGCAAAGTGACGAAATTATTACCAAAAATTAGGGAAAAATTCGCCAAATTAGTATTTTTTAAAATTATAAATAAATACAAAGATTCTCTAGTTGTGTGGTCAATTTTTCATATGGCTTCTTAAATTTTGAAAAATTGTCAAAATTTGGAAAATGTGGCTAGCGACTTGAAACTTTACTCTTTACTTTTCTATGTATATTTTCGATGAAATTTTTTCCTCAGTTATTTCAACAATTTTATTAGGTTTCTAGTAAATGGTCATCAAAGTTTGACTGGAAAAGTGTTACTGAACATTTCATTTTAGATTTTTCACATTCTCTTTTCCGGAATGTTCTGAATCGTGGAACGTGAAAAAAAGATGAATTCGATACAGAGAATTGATAATTTTTAATTGAAATTAAAATGCGTAAAATCGAAAGATGTAGCATCTCTTGTCATTTTAAATAGGTTGGTCTAAGTATCATATACCTAATCATTTGTTCGGTAGTGGTGGCTCGTTATTTTTTATTAGTGATAACAAAACTAAACCTAGACCTTTTGGTTTTGTTCACTTCATTATTTTTCATAATTCAACTTATCTTGAAAATGAAATTCAGTCGAAGAAATATTGCGTTTCGAATAGTTAGTGTCTATCGAATGCTCGTGACATTTCCTTTTCCCCGCTATTTTCTATTAAAATTTTTTATTTCTTGCATTTATTTAATTGATGTTTTTTGACAGAAGTTTTTTCATTGACCTTTGTCCTTAGTAAATATTAATTTTCTAAATTTAACGAATTTCGTACCTCAAGATCGATGAATTGTTTAAAAGTGACCGTATTTTTTTCATAGTCTCGGGTTACTTTTATGATGGGATATTCGCGAGTATATATCCAATCGTTAATGGCCGTTTTTAACGAAATTTCCGGAGGAATCAACGTCGTTCCAGCTTCTACGGTGAGTAAATCCCAAAAATCTTCGGCCGTTTCGACAGCTTTTTTGCTACAAACAGAGATTAAAATTGAACTCAATGTTGTAATAATGCTAAAAAAAAATTCGAGAATTTTTTTGATCCTTTCTAAAGAGTAAAATTTCCAAGAAAAAGGCTCTTCGCAACAAATAACGACGAAAGAAAAGATTCACGTAGAAATTGAAACTCTATTTTCAATCGAAACGAGTATCTTATCGTGGAGAAATTCATTCCCGTCGACTTACCTCGATTCGATGAATTTTTTAATGGATTTTCGAAATACAGGTTCGGTTACAATATGTTGCACCATTCTGATCAAGCAAATACCTAAAATTCGAATTGAAAATATATCTCGAGTATTTTTCATATGAAAAAACTCGTCGACGTCGCAGCGTTACTACTTTCTACTTGCTAGAAAAACTTCACCTTTATCGATATCTTTACGATCGAATATTTCCGAATAAATTTCCGGTATGATTTGAACTTGGTCGGTGTTGGAATAAACAATTTTCGAATAATCAGTGTGACTGTTGAAAAGCGAAGTTTCTTTTATAGGAAACAAAGGAGCGTGTTTGTTGAGTCGTTTTAGACGAGATACGTATTTTAAACTTAGCGGTTTTTTATGCGTATTGATGATATCGGTATCCATTTCCGTTAGATGAACGTCGGCGAAAAAATGCTCCATTACTTTCCATCGCGGTTCAGCCTGCACATGAGAAAAGCGTGTTTGTCGAGATGTGAAAATAACTTTCAAAGCGTCAAAATGTGGAAAATATGACAAAGATGTTACCAGATCCATCGAGACGTATTGTAGATATTGCACTATGGATTCTTTCAACCAGTTATCTTGTTCGTCTTCGAAATTTATGAAACCTGTCCATTGTTCTATGAGATGAGCTGCTAGATTTTTCACTACGTGTTCTTTCTCAGCCTCCGAGGTGACGTAGTCTTTGATACAGATTTCGGATTCTCTGTTGGAAGGATAATTGCATTAGAAAGCGTCAGCGAACTCTGGTAGTAAGTGCTGGAGGCTTACTGGGTTATAATTAATCCCAACTTAGAAGTGAGATACGGAAATACCGAAGGTACCGGATAAATATCAATATTCTGGATGGGCAAATCGATTCCAAAATATGTATCTAAGATATTAATCAATCTCGGACCCACTTCCAAAGCATATGAGATCTCATCGCAGGTCTTATACGGTGTCCATACAGTAAACGTTCGATTCTTCGGTATCGATATCCGTTTATGCGTATAGTCCGAGATAACGAACCCGAAGAAATGCAACGGCATAACATCAGTCGACTGGAAATTCTCCCAAATGCATGTTCTCGAGCTGTAATCTCATCGGATTACGAAGGCGAAGGGGCATAACAAAGGATTTAACCGCGTACTTACTCATCCATGTTTGATATAGTATACGGGCTACTGGCTTCGGTAAGCATACTCATACCTCGACAGATATGTAACTCGTAAGAGGCGGTTTGAGTTGGTAAATCGAAACAAGGGAATATGGTACGAGCAAAAGGGACGTTTGTGTTGGTGGATATTAACGTTCTAGGATTTGAGGTTTGATTAAGAGCTTGTCGTAACATGTAAGAGTATTATGAATGGTACTTGTACGAGTATAGTACTCATTATCAAGTTGTACGATGAATAAAAGATACATACTTGATCTCTCCCGTTTCCGTCATATTGGTTGATATTTTAAACAAGCCGTAAGGCATTTGTTGTATATCGCCATTGTATTCGATTTGCAAAACGTACTTGATATTCGGACGCACGGGTTTGTCTACTTGTAGCACCAGCATTCCTTCGTCGGCGTCGTATTGATCGATGCTTATTTTGTAATTTTCCCCAAATTCAGATTTCTGCAACTCAACATCATTATACTTGCTTAAATTTATACTAATATCTCGAAAAGCTCCTACTAACGTCCAAACACATCAAATCAACCGAACTAATCCTCAAATCGCTCGATCCTATTATTATATACTTGATTTCCTGCTTCGCTCGTAGTGCTATCGATACGTTCCCGTGAAAAGTAAATTGTTCCGAGGCGTCGAATTTATTTATATTATCTGGCATCTCGATATATATCTTGTACGCCAAAGGCTGCACGAGGTGCTTTAATTCGCCGATGTCCAATGTCTCCCCATCGACAATTGGATTCCAAATATCTTCAGTTGAAGTTGATTCAAGCAATGGTGTATAATCTGTAGAATTTCGTTCGGCCGAGAAATCACTTGGTGTGATGACCTTTGTTTGAGTTTCGTCTTCGTTATAAGCCCACGAGACTTCTGGTATTATTGTGGGTGTCGATTCAACCGATGATGATACCTGCAACTAAAACGAATCCGGTGAATTTTGTATGAATTATTTTTATGCATCAAATTTCATCAATTTATGCAGAGCTATCGATGAAGCATTTCAAAATAACGTTGAAGGAACCTTATTGAACAATGGACATTTTTACATTTTTTTCAAGATTAAGGTACATGTTGGAGGAACCTTCCCAGACATTTTCCAGGATGAACCACGATTTCGAAAATTTCGGTGCATATTTATTACTTATCGTTATTTTTGATGAAATGGGCAAGGTTACTACGTATTAAAAGAGGAAAGGAAGGGGGAGGCTTTTGTAGAGCAGCTGTTTCGTAATATGAAATTTTCTTCGAAAACCTTTTCTTTTTTTTCATCACGTTGAACACTCGAATCAGTTTTACGAAATTTTACAATTTAATCTTGAAATTTATTCGAGGATTTATCCACATACCAAAACGATCATATTTCCTAAAAAATTCTCCTTCTTTCTCGAACATTTTCTCGCATCTGAAATTTCACCTTCGTTGTAAATCGTTTATAGCTTTTATATCCGGAAAAACAACGTTCCAACGTAATTAACGCCAGAGTACGAGCGTACGTAAAAAAATGCGGAGCAAACTCGATTACAGGGGGAAACGGGAAAAAGAGAAAATAAGGGAAAACGACTCGATATCGTCGTTAACGCGACGAGTACGAGCATATTTAGGGAAACGGAAGAAAGTATGTGTAGAACAAACGTCAAAGGAATTTTTATTAAAAATACTACATCATTGTAAGATTAAAATGACAACAAAAAGGAAGGGTACTTGACAGAAATCGCGAATGAAAATCATTTGCGAAATGCTTATTCGTTTAAATATCTCATAGACAAGTCATTCAACGTAACACGAATGTGTACTTCGTCGAGGTGAAATGTTAAATGAATAATGCAAAACGTTTAGAACGAGGAAATTTCTTAATTCCAAGTCCTATAGCTTTGCTCGAAAACCACATATCTTAAAAGCATAATAATGTGAACGTTGCGGGAATCGTGTGATGAAGGTTGGAAAACATTGTTATTCGTTTTTCATGCGGCGGTAAAAATCGTTAAAGGGTTGACATTTGTGAATTAACTCTGTTTTATCATCTTATTGTGTAGTTTGATAATGGTATTTTTTTTTATCGGATGTAAACGGCGGGGAAGTTTTTTGACAATTTTCTCGATCAATTTCGACAAATGGAGGAAATTAAAAATTAAATTTTTTCGAGTTGCGATTTTTCACGTGAAAACACAACTGAAATGCTGTCGAGTCTCGATGTAAATAAATTATATCCTCACTTCGTTCTTTTTACGATTCTGATGTATGGTGAGTATGATGCCAATTATAAGTATAACAGCGAGCACACAAATTATGTGTGATTTTCTCAAAAAGAAGCATCCTTTTTTTGTCGATAACTCCGGATGCAACGTAAACGAACGAATATGATCGTTATCAATCGGAATAGGATCGACGATGGTAAACGCTTCCTTCCTGAAAAAAAAACCATAAACTCGTTACACTTCGTATTGAACAAAAAAAAAGAAAAAATTGAGCAGCGGCGTCGGAAACGTCAAAAATTTCGATAGCCTTGTGAAATTACAAAAAAAAAAGCTTACTTAAAAATCCTCTCTATACTTTCGCTACTTTTCCAACTTCGAAACCCCATTAAGCTACTTTTTTCGTTTAGTGACGGTTGAGAAAACTTAATTTTTGGAAATCGGTTAGTCATGGTATCGACGCCGCTGCTGAGATTATTTAATAATTTCCTTTTGTTTAATTTTCAAATCTAAACTTGGGCGATAATAAAACGTGTGTACTTACATGTTCATAATTATTAATCACACGATGCAAAGATATTCGGTAATTATTCATCGAATTTTGACGCGATCGAATCTTTCGAGGTATCTTTAACGATCCACATAGCTAACCTAGGATATTTTTTTTATCGAATGTGGCTGCTAAATTTGCTGCATTGCGGGCTCATAAATTTTATACATTGATTGTACAAATGTTTATGAAGGTGATTGTTTTCCATTCGCATATTCCCCCTTGTACCGCTGACGGAATTAATGTTTAAATGGTATTTGTGCGAGTTCGGTTGAATTTTTCGTTTAATAATTTACATTGTTTTCGTTATTATTCCAAAACGACGATGTAATATGATTTCTATCGGAAAGTTGGTATTTTCCTCGTAGGTTTCATCGGAATTAATTGCGAACGTGTAGGATGAGATTTTCCATCGCGAATGAATGCGTCGGTCTCTTGTTTATTTGTGAATAAATGATGATTTCGTGTAGGATCTCGATGTGTTTTTTCTTTCATCGTATGGAAAGTTATCGTAAAAAATAACTTGCTTGGAATTATAGATGAAGGTTCGATATATGATTTCGTCAAAAATTACCGTAAATGGAGAAATGGAATTTTCCTTAGTTACATAGACGAACCTTGTTTATAAATGGGAGGAAGAAGAGACATAGAATACAGCTTTCTAAAAAAAAACTTTCCCGGAAAGCCAACTCCTTCCCCTTCCTTCCTCTACCATAAAAAATGTCAAATTTCATATCAGGAAAAATCAGTTAAAGAAAATTTAATTAAAAATTATAAAAAACTACGAGTTATTAGCTTATTTTAAAAAATGACGTCACATATTTCGACAGTGCTGCCAATTTACAAAAAATTGCCAAATCAGGTTTTCTCGCACTTCGTTATGAAGTTATCAATTTTTATAGGTAGAAGTAGCGCGAGTCAGAGAGGAATCTTTTCATTTATTATTTTTAATTAATTTTTTATATTAAATTGATAATTTAATTTGAATATTTATTAAATTTTAATTTTATAAAGACAAGTTTATAAAAATTATCGAAAAATAAAAATTAAATTAATGAATATAATTGAGATTTTCAATTAAAGCTATTTTAATAATTAATTAGTTAATAAATTAAAATGAATTCAATTTAAAAATTTAATTTAATTTAATTAATGAAAATGAAATAAATTTGATAATGACAGATTTTTTATGATATTGTACGTATCAGCGACCTGAGTTTCCCTCGCCCCCTTCATCTGAAAAGGTATCTTCTACGTCCTCCAGGATGCCATTTCGTGTTTGAGTCGGTGTCAAGTTTCCTACACAGCTGGAGCATATGTATTCACTCATTTCTCTCCTCCTAAGTCATAAGTTTGAACTTGAATTAATTTGAAAAAAAAAATGATTCATCTTATTTCGAGATATTAATCGTTTGAAATATTTTTATTCCAAAAATTTCTTTAAATCTCCTCAAACTTTTATAATTTCACTTTAACGTAACCATCCGTGATTAATTTCACCATTAAAGCTTTTTCCATGACCTGGGGCGCCTTCAAAACAAAAAGTCGACCATGATTGTGGCATTTCGCTTTGTATCGACTATATTTGCATATTCACATCAATAACATGAAGGATAAAAAAGTACGATATTCTTACTTTTTCGTATCTTATGATGAAATCTCCTTTCACGACTTTTTATTTTCGAGGAATTCGCGACTGTTCTTTGTAGTTCTTCCTTTAGATATTAAATCTACGCGTTGTTCAAAAAATGTCGTACTTCATTTGATTCGCAGAAAGTTCATACAAACAATAAAAAAATGACCATCGAAATCGTCAAAAAAAAATCAACCATGAAAACGAAAAAAAGAAATTATTTATTCGAAAAAATGCATAATATAGTGAATTTTTACAATCGATTTACAATTTTAAATAAATAAATACATAATTTAAGGAACTTATTGTTTCGGGAAAACTTGATTGATTGGTACTCTGTCGAAGAATCTTTTGGCGATTTCCGAAAATGCCGAAGCGAACGCTGTTCTGAAAGCGCCTTTTAATTCGCCCAGAATTTCTGGCCAGTTTTCATTCAAAAATACGTTCATGTTGTCTCCTGTAAATTATAATTAATGTTTAATCGTATGTTTTTATCGCGATTGTCATTTCGCAAAGATGTTATTTAACCCATCGTTTAATTTTTATTCGTCGTTTCACCGTTGGATTTCATTCATGAAAATGACTAATAATTAGTACGTATGATTTTACATATATAAACGATGTACTTGTAGTAAAAAAAAAAGTTAAACTTTTAAAATAAATGTCACCGAAATTATACACGTGTTATTTAAGTAGTGATTTTACATTCGAGCGAATTTTCGAGAAAAAAGCGAGTGTTGAATGTTCGCAGTGATTTCCGTTCTGCGTGCTTTAATTAAGCTAGCAGTTGACTCGTTTCATCATTGCTTAATTGGATATAATGTGTTCACATTGTTTTCGAGTAATTTTATAGTATCAGGTGGGTACTTCGCCATTGGAAAATTTTCATCATTTACCTAATGCTTTATCGCCATTGAATAAATTTTCCATCGTGATGTGCAATTTGGTGGTACTGAAGTCGAAATCCATATGATCGAGGGACCAGTAAATTTCACCGTCTTTTTCTACCTCCTTGTATTTCGTGGTGGCTTCTGCTTTGAAGCCAGCTTTAAAATTTAAAATTTCATTTAACCGTGGGATTATTTTTGTATTAAAATTATCATGTAATAATACTTACCCAAAGTGTATTTACTATGTCCGGTACCGCTGATTGGTAATATCAAAACTTTTCCGAGGATAGAATAAGTACTATCTAAAACGCACGGTTCTGCTAAGTCAATTTTCAATTTAATTTCTTTATTTTCAATATCAACGCTGCGCAACAGTAAAAAATATTATTCAAGTTCGATAAAAAAAACATACGAGTATATAACTTCATCTTACTGTAAATCCTTTACGGTTCCGGTTCCAACTCCATGGATATCTAAATCAGTGAAGTTCAATTTAATCGCGACAGGTCCATGTCCTTGGTCTATAATAAGCGACGTTATCCTCAAAGGATCAATGGGCGGTAAAGCAAACCTCGGTACTCCTGCATCACAAAGGATGAATAAATACCCGAATTTTTCCACAAACCTTGAAATATTATAACTGATTGATCTGGCTGACATAATTCGACATCGAATTTAATACGATGTTCTCGAAAAATCACAAAGGGGAAATAAGTTGCGGTTATTCTTCCTGTTTACTATTTTAAAGACATTTAATTGTTGATGTTTTCCATTTGTGTATTACCGACTCGGTCAACAGGTTGTGAAATAGAGTTTTATAGCTCGTTTTAATTACGGGTGTTTGCCTTTTACGGGTCTCTGACTTGACTTTGAAGTGTTTTCAAAGATGAAAATAATACGACTCGGAATATCGGAAGCTTTACGCGACGCATATCGGTAAATTTTTGCCCAAGTGTCGGAAATTTTTCAAGGGCGATTGCTTTCAACTTTGTTTATCGCGGAAAAAAATCGCCTCGTTGAAGGTACATTATGTAATAGTTTTCGTCAACGGTGGATTTTTGTTCATTTTCGAAACGAAATTTTAATTCTTCGGTGTAATATGGTGCTTTTTTATTTATTTTTTTGAAAGCAGAATGGAAGGGGAAGGGTTAGGTGATATTTTTCGTCAACGATGGATTTTTTCGTCGTCAAAAATGAAATTTCTGGTTCATTTCAATTTTTTGAAGGCAAAGAGAGCGGGGAAGAGAGAGGGGGTTGAGTATTTTTTGGCAACGATAGATTTTTTTCATCTCCAAAAATGAAATTCCAATTCTTTGATGTAATATGGTACATTTTCATTTATTTTTGGAAAATAGAGAGGGTCAGAAATAAAATTCCTGGTACACTTTTATTTATTTTGTGAACGCTGAGAAAGCGGGGAAGAGGGGAAGTGGTTGAGTATTTTTTTTGGTCAACGATAGATTTTTTTCATCGTTAAAAATGAAATTCCAGTTGTCTAACGCGATGATATTTTTTTATTTATTTTTTAAAGATATAAAAGCGAAGGGAGAGGAGGGGGTAAATTTTACGATAATATTCAATTATGTTTTATTACATGGGAACTACGAATTATTCGGTTACAAAAAATTAAAATTTTAATCCCGGAATTTGCTGACATATTTTTTAGGTATTTTGTCAGGATAAATTCGATGATTTCGAAGTTAAAATATGATTTCATTATGACAGACTTGCAAATAATAACGTATTTTTTATAATTTCACGAATTAAATCCCATCGTAACGGATACGATTGCCGAAGCATTACGTTGTTATTTACCGGAGCTAAGATTTTCCTAGAATACTTGTCATGTACAGTGTACCACGTATGTAAATGACAATACTAATTCATCGGGTAAATTAATCAAATAAATTGATGCTTGTAAACGTACGAAATTGAATTGAAATCTAGTTAAAAACACATATTTCGTATATACGATAATTATTCGTATCATATTGTCCTTGCCGTAAAAAATCACGTAATACTTGGAAGCCTTCAGAAAATTTGATTTCAGTGAAAAGGAGGCGTTTTCGTTTGAAATAGACCGTTTGATGTATTTATACGTGAAATGATTTTTTTTTAGTGTTACAATGTCTCGATATAGTGACCTTGATCTTGACTTATATATTGAGTTCTTTACCTGTTAAAGGTCATTATGTATAATTGCACCGTAATTTTTTTTCCAGTCGAAAAAGAATTTTGATTATAAAATATGCTTTGTTCGGGAAGAGGAAAATTTAAATTAGATAATTTTGGCAGTTTAATCGAAGAGCTTGTAAATCCTATCACGTCAGTTTAGGGCAGATTTTTATAATTTTATTCGTCTATCGTTCCGGCACGTATAGTATCTCGGCGTCAATGCATAATTACGTATTCTCATAGGTGTAAATGGAGGCTCCTTTTTTCTCATCTCTCGAATAATTATTAATATATGGTAACTATATCGGTACAGAAAACCGTTGGTGCGTGTTTCCACGTGAGTCGACTATGCACAAAGAATCCGAATCCGGTTTTAATTGGCGAATAATGTAAATTAGGAATTTTTTTCGTGCTGGGAGATATCGAGTCGTTGTCTAGGCATAGTTCAATGTTGGAAGCTTTTTTTCTCCGCGTTGAAAACATTCTAAAGATTTATTAATTTCGTTAATCGTTGCTTGATTTGACTATGTATTTTTTAACGTATTAGATCATCGAATAAGTAAGTTTGGCTATTTGTCAAAGTTTTTTTTTTTAATTTGGGTAAAATTATGGGTTTTTATTGTGAACTGGTTTTTTCGAAATTTCCCAAATTTCGTGATGTGTTTATTCACTTGTAAATAATTTTTTGAAAATAAGATGATTTATATGTATTTTTTGATTATTTCATGTTTCCTTACCTTTTACTAACTCTGGCATGGCTTCGTTTACGGCGTCGTTTACACATTTTTGGAATTGAGGATCGGTTTGTTTGCATTGAATGAATCCTTTGGCTGTGAAAAAAAAACAGTAAATATTAAAAGGCGTAATACGTAGTAAAAAACAAATGTAATTTTTTAGAAAAAAATATTATTTTAAAAATCATAAAAGAATTGCGAGCCATTTTTTGGAAAAGCGTTGTTTATTACCTCGGATTATTATAGCGAGTTCTCAGCAGTAAATTTACGACATAATGAAACGAGAGAGAAGTAATATTTTCATTCGAGTGTAAGAAATTAAAATTACTAAGGCGACTCCATCTGAGTAAATTTATTTTATCATTATTCATTTAAAAAAAATATTTATATTTCGACTGCAAAAGGTTGAATACCTTAAATGATTTAAAGTAATTTTTTCCCCTTAAGTAGGTATACTTAATAGGAAATGTAAACGAAAGTTTTTCTTTTCTATAAATGACTAATTTTTCATTTTGATAGCAGTTTATTTTTATTATAGCGATTTTAAAATTACATCATTAATTGAAATTTTTTTCAATGTAGTTTTTTTAAATAATCAAGTGAATCTCATAATTGAAATTAACAATTACATACATATAAAGTATCCGCCTATGGTGAAATAATAATAAACTCGACACTGAATATGAAGTTTCCCTTAAATCGCACATACGAAGGTGAAGACGTTAATTTTTTTCAAATACGAGTAATTCGCTTCTTTTAAATGAATACTTTTGAATGAACTTCATTATTATCTAACTAGATCAAGGAGATAAGTCGATGTTTTAAGAATCGTTACACCAGTTTATGAATGAATGCCGACAGGTTTAAGTGTTGATTCATACAAAGAGATGGACACTGTGGAAGGCGTGTTTACGGGAAGACGAGTGTAATTAATTTCATGTTACTAAGTAGTATTTTTATGTGAGGATTTTGCGTATTTTTCTAACGGATATCAAAATTGATTTAGATGAGAAGTTCGTGTAGATAGAAATTTTTTATTTGTTTTTTCAATATTTTTTTTAAAAGGTTGCGAGAGTTGAAATAATAAATGTATTGCATTGAAGTATCATTTAATGTTATCAAACACGTGGATACTTATTTTTTAATTTTTTCCTACAGCGAGCGTGATTTTATTTGCTTTTTTTTTGCGGAATAACCCACGAAAAATTTTAAGTTTTGCATTTCGTTTCAATAAATTCATGCATAAGGTGTGTGTTTTTATTATAAAAAAGATCAAAATGAGTGTTTTTAATAAATTAATGAATAATTAAAGAATAATTTACATATGAAAGCTATTAAACTCGCCATTAATCTAGTTATCGGCTGGGTTTTGGTTCTTTTTATGTGCTGCGGTAATGATCGACATTAAAGAAGGAAAAATATATTTTCCCAGAAATTTATTTAATCATTATCGTTATTATTATTGTTAATATTTTTATTTCAGTTGTCGAGTATAAACGTAAACAATTATCGTTTGAATAATTTCCGATCAAGAACTTGTTAAGAAAAAAAAGTCGTAGAAACCGGATGGTCAGCCTCAGCAGCTATGCCTCTGGCTTCAAGTTGTAGTTAGGGCATGTTAAAGTAAAGTACGATTTTTATATTACAGAAGAAAATGAAATACTGAAAATATTGGTTTTTTTAATCATAAATATTTTTGGTAAGTTTGGGTAAGCTGAGAAAATACTAAGAAAATGAAAAAAATTGGTCAACTTTAATTAAATGATCAAATACATACAATAAATACCTCGCAGAGGAAAGCCGTTAAATAAAAAGTTTTGATGATGATGATAGTAATAAGCACTTAATTTTGAAGTAAAATTTGAAATGACAATAAAGCCAAAATTCCTTGGAATCTCTTGAAGAATTTTGAAGAGTTTTTAAATATTTTTGGACATTTTTTTTCCGTTTTTAAGTAATTTTTTTTAATAAATTTTTGTTTATAAGATTAGTTTATTTAATTGTTTAATTGAATTCTAAATTAAATAGTATAATAAAATAAAAAATTTCATTTTTGTAAATCAAGGACCAAATTGAGAAAGCAGAACTCTACGTAAATTGTATTTCAATAAACCAAAAATAATCAACTGCTTGTTCTCAAAATTACATTTTTGACGTAATCTTCGAAAATCTTTTAAAAATAATTTGAGCTAATTTACTTTTGAAGAGAATAAGTTATGATTTGATGGAATTTAAATAAACAAAATTCCTTTTCTAGCTTACCTCAATATTACTTTATTTGATTTACAATTGACCCATATCGTTGAAGTAAAATTTGAAAAAATTGTAGGTAATTAGTAAAATAGAAAAAAAACAAGGAAAAAAGTTTATCAGAAAAACTTGAAATTCAAGGGAGATAAAATTAAAATGAAGAGGATTTGAAAAAACAAAAAAAATTTTAATGAATTAAAAACAATGTGGAAAAAAATTAAAAAAAACTTATTAAATTGATTTTAATTTTTTTTATTCTGAATAGTAAATTATCATGATTCTAAAAAATGAAACCACTTCTTAAAAATCCAGAAATTTTTTCGCAATATTTAAATAATTAGTTATCAAATAATAGAAATAATAAACTTACGAAGTTTAACCGGAGACGCTTCCGTATAAAATATAAATCCGCAAATATACACAACAAGAAATAATGAATTCATATTGTTAAAAATACGGATCACTTCCGATGTTTTGTTTGTAAATAAAGTGAACCAGTTGTTGCAAAATCCGTTGGCAATTTGTCAGCCGGTTGTGGTTGCTAGCTTCTTTTATACGGTTCGCTTTATTTATATTTTTTTTCAACTTGAAACAACGTCGTTACCTATGACATTGCGTTATGCTTTGGTATTTTCACGTCGTCGTACACTTATTAGTTGTTCATGTGCTGGAAGTGGGAATTGATGGTTATCCTTAGGTAGTTTTTTTTCCATTTTTCTTTTCGTAATTACACGATTGTTATCTTTCTTGTGGAAGAGTTTCTAGTAATTCGAAGGGTTATTTTTTAAGTTGCTTAGCGCTTGATAAAACCAGCCTGAAATATTCCACGAATTAGTGGACGTAGGATTTCGTGCTTGATGCGGTGGTAATCATTTTTGGTAATTTTTATTAAATCATTTGGTGGAAAATTTTTTTATTGATGAGTTCTGAAGATTTTATTAATAGAAACCAAAGATTTTATTGTTTAGCGATGCCATTGCGTGGAATCTTTTGAAATATTCGTGTTAAAAAAATCTATATTTTTGTGTTTTTTGGATTTTATGTAAACCGTATCACGATTTTGATAAACGTTCGAAGTGGCCAACTTTTCGAAATATTTTCTCCGTAAATAAAAAAAAGTATCGTTTAGTTGGGAAAACGTCGTAGATTTGAAAACTTGCTTCATAAATACGAAAAAAAGCTACATATTCGCGATCTCATTTTATTGAATTTTTCGAATTTTTAAAGAAATTTCGAAAACTTTTTGCGATAAAAATGCTCATAAGTTTAGTTACGTAATGTATGACTCAAGTTGAATAGAGAACTGGTTTTTTTTTTTTCGATACCTTGACCATCAAATTGTATACGTAGAAGTACTTCAGCTGACATCTTATTTATCGGTGTAATTATTGTGGCGGATTTTTTTTATCGTTTTATTGGTAATGACTTTGGGTTTACGCGGTAGGTGACGATGAAAAATTACCTTAATGAGGAAGCACCGATGATTAATTATTTTGTTATCTAGATTGATTGAATTTGTTTTCAAAATCCTTTAGCTTAAAAGATTTTCAATTGTAATACAACTAAAAAATCCTCTTTGAAAGATTCGTATTACGTAATTTCGTAGTTTATGATTTTTCGTAGGTAATTGTCTCACATCTCGTATTCATGCGAAAGGCCATTGGACTTCCGTCAGTAATTATCGCCATTGTAATTAGCTACTTACTGCAGGTACCAAAGTAATGCTATGATGTTTGAAGATTTTTAATGTGATAATTCTCGACATGACTTCTACTACGAATTTTTTGCGAATTTGTATTAAATTTTGAAACAGAACAATAGCTTTGGTTTGAAGGTGATTACCTTTGTTGCTTGTTGTTTTTTTGATTTTACGAAATTTCGAGATAGTTGAATATTTGATTAGCGTAGGAATTTCGACGTTTTCCGTTGCAGCGTATGATCGAATTACTCGTGAGAATCAAGTCCAAGGTGGAATCTATAGTACTTGACGTTTACGGATTCGTTTTTTATAAGAATTGTATATGAATCTTTATAATAATTCAGTAATAAGTCTCGAACTCAACTAACTTTTATTTATATTTACCATCGTACAAATTACTTTCTTTAATCATTTTCTAAATAACCATATATTTCTAATACTTCCCTTTTTTTTTTTTTTTTTTTCCAAAATAACAATATTATATGCATAAAAACAACAAATTTGTAAAAATATTATTTCAAAACAAAAAATTTTCTTCCGTTCTCCAAATTAACAATTCCAAAAACAACAAATCCACATTATTAAATCTCCATTACTCCTAAAAAAATAAAACAAAATTAGTATTATCTTTCAAAAAAAATTTCTTTACTAACAACCAACGACTTTCTAAAATTTAAAAATTTCATCTTTCCCAAAGCTTTCGTAAAAATATCAGCAATTTGATCTTCACTCTTACAATATTTTAAAATCAAATTTCTTCTTGCTACTTCGTACCTAATATAATGATATGATAATTTTACTACATGCTTAAACGTTTGCGAATCTTCGTTCATTGCAATTTTTATTGCCGCCTTATTATCTTCGTTCATTATAGGTATCAAAAATTTCTTCAAAATTCGTCCACACATTTCTTTCATACTTATTACTTCCTTACATGCACAAGACATTCCAATAAATTCTGCTTCTGCTGAAGATAAAGCAACATGAGTTTGTTTCTTAGTTCTCCAACATATTAAATCTCCATTCAAATAAATAGTATATCCAGTTGTCGACTTTCCATTTTCATCATTTGACCCCAAAGATGCATCAACATAACATAAAATTTCATCTCCTTTTCCTTCATATAATAATCCGAAATCCAATGTACCTTTCAAATATTTCAAAATTCTTTCTACTTTTCTCCAATGTTCCATTTTTGGACAACTTTGAAATCTACTTACATAATTTACAGCGTATGTTATATCTGGTCTAGTCGTATTACTTACAAAAATCAAACTTCCTACTACTTCTCTATACTTCGTTTCGCATACTCCTTCATAATCACTTTCTTCTTTTTCGAGCTTCTTTTCAAAATCTAACGTCATCATTGGCGTACTTACTGATACACAATCTTCCATTCCAAATTTCTTCAACAACTTTTCAACATATCTTCTTTGATACAAAAACATTCTTTGATTCTTTCGATCTCTTTCAATTTCTATTCCTAAAAAACGTTTTGGAATTCCTAAATCTTTCATTTCAAATTTCAAATTCAATTGTCTCTTCGTTTCTAAAATTTTATCCTTACAATTTCCACAAATTAACAAATCATCAACATACAATAAAATAATCACAAATTTTTCTTTCTTTCTCCATAAGAAAATACAACTTTGAAATGGATAAACATTAAATTTTAAATCAATCATTACTTCTTTAAATTTTTCATACCACCTCTTAGGCGATACTTTCAAACCATACAACGATTTTACCAACTTGCAAACATTTTCTTTCTTAAATTTTTCATCAACTTCAACTCCTTCTGGTATCTTTATATACACATCTTTCTCTAAAATTCCGTTCAAAAATGCTGTTTTTACATCCATTTGATTTATTTCCAAATCATATTTATTCACTATTGACAAAACAAAACGAATATCACTAATTCTAGCAACCGGTGAATATATCTCCATTACATCATACTCATTTTTATCTGCATATCCTTTCACTACCAATCTTGCTTTAAATCTTACATTTCCATCTACTTCATTTTTCTTCGTAAAAATCCATTTACTATTTAAAATTTTAACGTCTTTTGGAACTTTCTTTCTTTCAACATATTCCCACGTACCATTCTTCAAAAGAGAATTTAATTCGTCTTTAATTCCACCATACCACTTTTCACTATCTTCTCCTTTCATAGCTTCTTTATATGACCTTGGTTCATTCGATACTATATAAATTTCATCCATACTTTGATTTTCCAAAAATATGTTCATACTTCCATCTTCAATTACTTCTTTTCTAATATCTACTTCAAATTCATTTCTTAAAAAATTAGCTACATTTTTATTCTCCATATTTAATTCTATAAATTTCTTCTTTTTATCATCCCATTTGAAAAAATCTCCAAAAACTTTACTTTCAACAAAAATTACATCTTTCGAAATCAAAAATTTACCACTTTCAGGTTGAAATAATACATAACCAGTCGTCGTACTTTTAACTAAAAAACCCCGTTTACACCTTTCATCAATTTTCGACTTTCGTTTAGGATCATACACATAACCCAAACAACCAAATCTTCGTATATATTTTAAATCAGGCTTTCTTTTCAACAACATTTCATATGGACTTTCATAATTTATTCCACTATGAGTAATCTATTATAAATAAATAAAG